>CM045883.1:89894071-90061571 GCA_025169545.1 Anguilla japonica
ATAAAAAGTTCGCAAGTTACATGATGCAAGTTATAAAATAGTTTTCAATAAACCAAGGATTGATTATAACAATATAAAGGCTATTTTATAAAAATGGTGCACTATTTAGCTGTGTAGGACAATGTGTAATAAATTCTTCACTTTATTGTTAGAGAATCTGTTGAGAAATGGATAGGCTACTGAAAACATGCTCTTTCATTTCATTTTATTTAGGCTACATTATATTGTGCATAAGAGCTTGGGTTAAGTTGTGAGTGAATTGCTTTCAGTTTTACATATGCAAATGTTTTTCATTGCAATATGAAGGCATTCGGGTGAGGGAGAGTGGTAGGGCTGCAGCAACTGCGTAACTCATTGTGGACCTGGTTCCTTCATGTATTTGCCAGGATTTCAGTTTAGTGACTGTTGCTTTTGATCACACAGATGGGAGTGGTTCGGAGAGCATGCCTCGCTCAAGGGGATCAATGCAGTCATTGGCTAATTGATACACTGTTAAATAGGAGTCACTGCAGCTTCAGTAAATGGCTTGTTTACAACTTAATTACAGCTGACCCAAATTAATGAATTGTTACATGGAGGCGAGTCAGTACGTTTTGTTCACCCAAAAAAATCGCTCAGAAAGTACAAATCGTTCACTAATGACACACAACTAGTTACTGGTGCGTTATGAGTTCTGACCATCCCTGCTAACTGAAGCCCTCCCATCCGTGGCCAACGCTATATATATTCATTGCATTTATATAGCACTTTTCCAAACGTCCGGTCGCTCAAAGTGCTTTTACATTGATGAAGGGGAGCTCACCTCACCCATCACCAATGTGTACCACCCCCCTAGGTAATGCACAGCAGCCATTTTGCGCCAGAAAGCTCACCACACATTAGCGAAGGCGGAGAGGGAGAGAACATTTTTTAGCCAATTAAATCAGGGGATGATTTTGGTGGCAAGTTTGCGAGAGCCAGATCTGGGATTTGGCCAGGACACCGGGGAATCTCCTACTCTTTGCGATAAGTGTCATGGGATCATTAATGACCACAGTGAGTCAGGACCTCGGTTTAACATCTCATCTGAAAGATGACATCTCCTACAGCACAGTGTCCCCGTCACTGCACTGGGGCATTGGGGTTTTATTTGACCAGAGGGAAGATTGCCACCTGCTGGCCCACCAACACCACTTCCAGCAGCAACTCCATATTCCCTGGTGGTCTCCCATCCAAGTACTAACCAAGCCCACACTTGCTTAACTTCAGCCAGTCGGCAGGAGTAGAGTACATGGAGGTATGGCTGCTGGCTACATATCCAGTGTACTAGCCCCAAATTTACAAGAGAGGAGGCTTAATTTATCCTATCCATAAATTAAAATAAACAGATACATATGATTTCTCCAACGTAATGTTACCTAAGTCATTGTATATGATACAATTCATTTATTCTTGGACACACCTGTTTCATAAAATGAACATTGTTCCATACGATTTTGCAAGTCAGAAGGTCAAAATTTCAAACAATGTTTTGTTTCTTTCTCATTATACCAGATTGAAAGCCAGTATTTATTGGCTGATATTCAATGATGTTGATGGCATGCATTAAAATTTAATTAGGTGGAACTCAAAAGATTTTTGCTCTCTGATCTGCAATAATGCATCAGATAATAATACACTTGTGGCCAAATGTGTTCAGAAATTTCCTCTGCATGTTTCCAGGGAATAATATTTCTGAATGAATAAAACTCACAGTATTGACCCATAATAGAAAATGACCAAACTGAAACTGTTTTAGGTAAACATGACAATACTTAAAACACATGTAAGAATGTTACATTCTTCACAGAAAAGGCTTGAAAGAAATTATTATGAAAGCTTCCATTGTGGGTTTTCCCTGTTGGCTGTAATGTTATTATTTGTTTAATCGCTATTTGAATTTCCCTATTCCTCACAGACTGCTGGAGTAAAAACCCGTTTCAATAAATAATGAAATAGACTCATTTGTCAGTGAAGTTGTCAGGTCTAGCAACAAGTATATAAGATGGGCCTTATGCAAGTTTAGTAGCACCAAACTAGTCTCATTGCTGAGAATCAAACAGTAAGAATTTACAGTGTTATCCAGTAGACTACTGCCAATTAAAACATGTATATTTCACTTACCACATGACAGCAGAGCCAGAAAACAAGGCAGTAACAGTTTGGTCCCCATGGCTGAAACACATGAACAATGTATTAATGTCCCTGTTCACCATCAGTAACTACCAAGAGGTGTATAATTTAAGGACACTTATACCGTGTCAGTATAGACCTGAACACAGCTACACTGCCGAAACCTAAAGTCACACAAGTCCTGACTTAAAGTTGTTTAATGTATAATATGTCTCATGGAGGTGATGCAATTCCTATAAAAAAATTTTTAAAAAACCAGACATGATTAATGGGACACCAAACAATAACATTAGATGGTAATAGGGTTGGGTTGAATTGTCTTAGGCAGGCTGACAAAAAAAATTTCTAGCTGCTTATGGGAGAAATCGGGCAAAAAACCGGTAAAACAATTTGAAATGATCTATGAATTTATTGCTACAATTTGGTCGTGAATGATACTGCATTTCAAGATTTTAAAGTTTTAATAAATTATATGTGCACACCATTACTGTAACTACAGTAGAATCAACTTAATTGCATAAAAGAATGGACCCAGGCACCTGCTATCGACATGATTTTCTACAGAAACTGCCTATCTTCATGAATATTTGTGGGCAATTGTCAGTTAACTTCAGCAGACTTTTAATGTGTACTTATCAGAGCCCGACCGATATATTGGTTTGGCCGATATATCGGCCATTATTTGACTTTTTTGACGACATCGGGATCGGCAGTTATGCAGCCGATGTGTCCCGATTTTAAAATAAGTATAATAAACAAAAAAACATTGATTATTTATCTGTACTTGTCTGTTCGAACGTTGTAATTGCTATTTACTAGAATTATCCAGTAGAAGGAGCTCTAATACAAGTGTGAACTGCAGCAGCTGATGCGCTACTTCTGTAACAAGACGTTTGTCACTCGTGCCTCATCCAGTATTCTCCACTGCAAGACTTGTCTGCACAGATTCGATTGCCGCAATAAAGGTATGTATATTTAGTGAAGATTTTTAATTAAATGCGTTTATACGACCACTATGTTTATCAATCCTCATTATCAAGCGAGCGAGCTAGCTAACATGTTTGGTTCACTTTAGCAAGCTAGCTGGCTAGCAAGCCTTTATGAAGTGGCAGTGAGGACATTTCCAGAGGACATCGCTGTATTCTCAAATAAATAACCAGCCAAAATAAAATGGTGATTGCATGCATCACACATTTGTTTTTTTAAATCTGAGATAATGATATTAGCTACTATATGATGCTGTGTCAATAGCCAACGCGTTATTGCAAGCAAGTGTGTCACAGTCACGCGTCATCGTAGCAAGCTAACCAGACAGTAAAAATGCGATAAAACACTTGGATCATTTTATGTTATCTAGGTTTGTCGTGATAACATGAGAAAAGGATTGCTGTTGGAGAAGTGAATCAACCAACACTTAGCGCGGGTAATCTGCACGAAAGCGCATTGTAGTTTTTTTCACCACCAAATTCTTATGGACAAGCCTCATGTTACGTATTTCATCTAGTCAATTTAGTTTCATCTAACGTTACACTTGATTCACTCATTAGCTCCGCTAGATAAAGTCTTACTCTTTGAGATCATGTAGTAGGAATAAAATAAGAAAATATAATTCATTTAACTTATCTAGTCACGCGTCAGAGCGCATTGTAGTTTTTTTCACCACCAAATTCTTATGGGCAGGGAAGCTCGCTAGATAGTCTTACTCTTTGAGATCATGTAGTAGGAATAAAATAAGAAAATATAATTAATGTACTGAGAATAAATACGAAGAAACAGTAATAACAAATTAATAACAACAATAATAATAATATTCATAAAAATACATGTTTGAAACTGGAAAACTGTTTTTTTTTTTTAATTAATTTTTTTAGTTAGAAGTTAAATGTTCTCAAATATAGAAACTTTGATAAAATATAAGTTTTTCAAATTGATTTGAAAATGTTGCACTTTTTGACAAAATGTCGGTCAAAACATCGGTAATCGGTGGGCTAGGATTCTCCAAAATCGGGATCGGCATCGGACCCAAAAATCTGGCATCGGTCGGGCTCTAGTACTTATAGATCATTTTGCGATGTAATCGGACATAACTCCACGAAGATATGTGAAATTGTGTTAATGATTTGTGCAAATATGCGATTGGGATTTGGTAAATTATGTGCAAATACTCGAATTACACAATAATCCATTATGCAAGTGCAGTAAATTGATTCTACTGTATTAGCCTACACTGTTTATGATAATGCTAATAAAATTTAATTTAATTTAAAGCCTTTAATGTTGTGTAAGGTACAAGTAACACAGGGACAGAAAGGATAATATTGTACCCTATGTTTTGAGTGACAAAAATTAAACTTATTTCAAGGCATATTACAATTCCAAAGACCACTATTCCTGTAGATTGACCCCCTTACAATGTGTAAATCCTTCAGTATAGACTTTATGTCCCCCAAAATTCTGGCAGTTAGAATATGTAATCCTTCAATAAATATTTAAATCATTTTTAAAAATGTATATGTCACATGTAAAAAAAAAAAAAAAAAAAATTATAGTCTACAATTCAATGCATTTTGGTGGTCTCTTGAAGACCAGAACTTTACATTCTAAATGTAGCTAAATATAGCAATACGATGCATTGAGTTGACAGTGGCTGTAAAGCTGGACCGACCATAGTTACTGTCACTCAGTCAACACCTAAGCCCAATTTTGTTCCAGGAAATACCCTGGCTAACTAGTGAATTTAAATCAGTGGCAGAGATGGATGCAATAGAACAGACTGCAGTAGCAAGAATGAAAGCATACTCACTTGAAGAGGGCCCGCTGATATGACAAAACCCCTTGCGTGCCATCCTTAAATACACTTCTGGTCTTGTCCTGGTATCCAATCAGAATGCTTGAACACCAGTGTCTTCAAAAGACATGCCCTATAAACACACTACCTGTTGACACATTCCTCATCTTAATTATAACACACAAAACACACACACACACACACACACATACACAGACTGTCAAGTATGTCAAGTAAGGCGGGGGGATTGGGAGCTAATAGTCTCCTATCCCTTATATTTTATATTCATGGCATGTACTGCAGTATTTAAAATAAAGCTTACACTGCAATATGCTTTCAGAAAGCAGTAACAACTTGCATACTTGCCAGGTATTGCCATTGCAGTAGAAACAATACTTTTTTATTTCAATTCATTTTCAGTGCATTCCAACTTCGTAGGGGGTCAGAATTGAAAAGAAAAAAGATTGCTGTGTTCCACTCCCACAGCACGAAGCCCTGTATCATCTAAAATGGGACCCAGCACATCTAACCCGAACAAAAACATTTATATGAGCAGATTAGTAGGAGGCTACTTTCGTTACAGATTACATTACTGGCATTTAGCAGACACTCTTATCCATATCAACTTACACAACTTTTTACGTGGCATATTAGGCTACATCCATTTATACAGCTGGATATAAGCTGAAGCAATGCAGTTTTGGTACCTTGCTCAAGGGTACAACGCAATGTTATACCCTGCAACCTTTAACATTAACATTGAATTATTTAATTAGTGGGCTTGCTTTGGCAAGCCCACTCTTGATATCTTTCATATTTTTTTATCATCTGCACTTTCCGCCCAATTTTTCTAGCTCTAACTAGTCCTACAGTTTTTGCACTACATTCAAACTTTTTACACCAAAATGACCGGCTAGTTCCAGACATTGTTGCTTGTATTCAGATTTTGAAATATTCAAAACCTTTTGAAATATTTAACTTTTTGTGAGCAATTTTTCCCCATAGGAAAGCACTCGTCACAGCTCCTTCAATTTTGACTCTTTCTAGGCTTTTTTGACATCAAAACGTTCAGCTATTTGTCTACTTTCTCACTAAAAAATTTTTTTTGGAAGCACGTTTCAGTCTCTCAGGATTGGCATTTGTTTGACAATCACGCTCCACATACACGTGAATGGACTGCCCACTCTAGCTGAAGTTGGTTATTTTACAGTTTTGACACGTTTTTAGATCATCACAGAAGCCACAATTTTCAATGGAATTACACATAATTGCACACAAACCTTCATCAACTCCTCCTTGCACTCATTCAGATATCTTAGCTTTTCCTTTTATCATTTTGCTGCTATTGCACTTTCTCTGAGCTATGCATTGAAATGCATTGAGGCTTGAGGACAGTGGCAGTTACTTCAGACTTTGTCCTTACTTTATCCTTACTTCAAGTATTCTGGTAATGATTTTCTTCAGGAATTGTAACCCTTCTAGTTCAATCTTAATGTTAGCTAGCATCTTGCAAGTATTAGCGTTCACCCAGCTAACGTTAGCTTTGATAGCTTATGAAAACATAACTGTTAATGAAACAGTAATGAAATGGCAACCTCTGTGGTGCAGTTTCTCCCTCGTACTCCTCGAGCCTTCTTTTTTAAAATAATAATTTTTCTATACTTACCTTTGTCAAAAGTAAAATATGGTTAACAGTTAGGCCTACTTGCTTCAGTTAAAATTGATGAAAATCATTGTGTTTAGAAATGAGGGCATTTTAGATATCAGGCACCAATGACTTTAAAGCCCTTAACGTATGTTTAGAATTTCTATGTGATTCTATTATCCTCCAAGTCATTCTGATAGCATAAAGTTTTGACTGTAACTGAGTCAGTTACTGCAAAAATAGTTTTATTTTGAGTTCCTTTTGCACTCTGTTCATTCTTTCTGTTGCCGGGACAACTTGGTGCAAAAAGTGCCATACAGATTTAATTTTCATCTGGAGACACGACCAGAGTAAAAGTAAGTGAATGCAATTGCACAAATATATATAAATAAATTAAGTGCCTGAACACAAAATGTGAACTGTCTGCGCAACAAATGCCACCCCACATGTTGCATAATTAGGAACCGTCATTGCTAAACATTGGCATGGTAAACTAATTTATAGAGATAGAACCATGAGTTTTAACACCTTCAAACAGTAATTCTCACTTTATAAAAACGGAATTAATGCAAATAATTTTGGCCCAAATACTGGCTGGTGCAGCAGAAAGTGTTTTCAATGAGAGGGAGGGGAAAATACTAGTTTTTTGTTCAATGCCTTTGTATATCCACCAGTTTCAGGCTTTTAATTTGACAAATGTGTTAGATTGCCATTTTAAGGTTTAAATGTGTCCATTTCCATTACATTTCCATTACATTTATTTGGCAAACCGATGCACAGTAAGTATGTCCATTTCTCTCTGTACAGCCTTTGATATCTTATAACAAGCCATAAACTTCACAAGTAAATCTTTGATATTTTGGCAGCCATGTGCAGTTTTGGATTGATTAAGCCACATTGCAGCAATGGCAGTTTAAGATGTTTGGCACATCACTGTCCGGTCTCTTCTTCATACTATATTGTTTAAGGACTGCGGCTGCAGTTGATTCATGGCGTAGGCTATGCTTATTTGCAGTTAAGGCAAACATGCCTCATACGGTTCCGAGTAATAGAGAACCGTATGAATATAAATATTCCTTTAACGTTAGATCAATATATTGGCCAAATATTTGTCATTTATGTGAAATGGAACATGTAGAACTTATTTGCCTGGTGGGGCGTTTACATTTACTTTTCACGGGGAGAGGCAGGTCACCTCACACCTTTACGGGAGTGCACAGCAAGGCCCTGAGAAAAGTCTTTGCAAACAAATGTGACATCCTGCAACTTGTTCTGCCTTGGAGTTCAGCGGCCATCAGAAAAAGGCCCCAAAATCATTTCTGCTGCAGCCCAGCATGTTTCATACAACCAAATTGCTTGCCGATTATAAGGAAACCACAAAATTTGCAGATGCTGAAGCCTTCTAGGAACTGAGTGTCACACCCCGATACAGAATAAATCAACCTTTAAACCACGAGCCATCAATGCTAATGTAGTCGTGTTGATATTGGCTGCACAATGTGCATAAAACCCGCAGTTGATCAAAGGATCAAGAGTGCCAATTGTGTGATGGCAATGGTTCTGTTATAATGGTCCCTATCAATGCATGATTATGTTCCAATCAGAGGTTTCACATAGAAGGGGAAAAACTGCACTTTGAATCAATTAGACACTAGTTAGGTAGAAAGACGCTCAAACCAGGTCAAGGGACAATGGTTTCTGAATCATGAACTGGTGCATTTTGAGTACTTGGAGAACAGAAAGATGTAACCACCAACAGAACAAAGGACCAAAGTATTCACTTGAACTGCACCATGGACCAGACTTTTCAAATCTTAAGGCAAATGCAGTTTCCTGGCATTGTGTGGAATATAAGGGGACAAGTCCATCCATGAGGTGGAGAGGAGTTCAGCTTCAAAACATATGAAAAAAAAAATCTAAATTGTTAACAGCAGATTATGGTTTCTGTTGATGTAGAGCATGGGGTCCTCAAGCTTGTCCAGAAAGGTCTGGTTTGGATGCAGGTTTTTGTTTCAACAAGCAGTTGATTGTACACACCAGATTGTACTAATTGAGGTTCTTAGCAAAGAGTGTAGTGGTTGAGTGGATAAGGATTAAGGGCCTGTGATGAGGGTGGAAGGAGTTAGCAGAATAATAAAAGGCTTGGACTAAAGTGTGTTGGTCAACTACCTAGCTTGGAGAAAAGACACAGAGAACAGGAACTGGGGAGGTAGCCATTTGAGTTATGAATGTGTGTGTGAGTGGATGTGTATGTGTGTGTTTGTCTGTATCAGCGGGGCTGGCCTGGCATTTTTTATAGGATTCTGTAAAAAAATAGGTTAATACATTGACAGGCACTATGTTAGATACCAGGGTTTCACTGCTGACTTTGTAGCTTGGTTTAATGGTTGCCTAATCTAGTGACTCCACATATGAGGTCACAAACATTTCCATAATAGCTGAAGCTGTCCCTCTCAAAAAGATCTCAAAATATTAATATTCAATGTCACCATAATGCTTACTAGGGAGAGGGTCAATTTCCCTATAACCTTAAAAATATGTGTTAAAAATCAGTACTCCTTAGATCTTCCCTTTCATCAAGTATGCAAAGACCAGGAGACGGTCAGCCCCATCCTCTCTTTCAGTAAATAAAATGTGTGCCCTTCTTTTTGTTGGAAGTGAGTTTGTAACAGTTAGGCCTATTTGGAAGTGGGCATCTGAGTCCTGCATCTAGGTCTGGCATTCTACATTTCACCTCTGGTGTTTCTGCAGTCTTTTGGTTTTGAATGTCAGTCTTGGCACAAGCTTTGGATTAACGCGGGAGAAACATCTGTGGTTGGGTTTTTTCATTCATTCCTTTTGTGACTAGGCCTATATCCTGTCCATGACTGTACCCTTCATTGTTTAGGTAAGGTAGCTGAACATCGTCTTTAGATTAGACATGAATATTTGTTGTTATTTAAAAGATTTCTTCATTTTAATCTGGTTGTGAGTTGTACATTTTAATAAAGGTTGATCCAACAGTTTTCTTTGCCTATCAACACATTTGGTAATTTAATTGATATCTTTGATAATAATTTCCAAATTAAATAAAATAAATATATTTTACATGTTGGAGAAGTGAGGTTTTATACTTCACAGAGGAGATCTGTATTGTGCTGGAGTTGTAACGAGGGTGTTAGATGTTAAATATTTTTGATTCTAAAAATAAATATATTTGAATTAATCACTTCCTCCTCGCCCTGTGCACTCTACTCGATAAGGTCCAAGTAAATAGACACTGATGTTATTTTCTGGGAAGACAAACCATAACCAAATAAAGCATGACGTTAAAAAAAATATTTAATTGCAGTTCATTCGTCATGAAAGGACAGGGAATAAAAGAACTGACTTGACTGGTCAGACAGGTCCTGGGACCAGGTGTCAGATATAAATAGGATTTAGGACTACATACAAATATCACCCCAATAAGAACTGAAAACATCCAGTTCCATGAGCTTTGCCGTTTAGACAAGGATGCTTGGGAGCGGGAATTTTGATCAATTTACGCAGAGTTGTTTGTAAGCCCATAAGATATACCAATTCATGGGAACCATTTTAGATTCATTTTTTCAGAATGCAATGAGACCTCATATATTTGGAAATACATTTCCCTGCATACTGTCCCCTCCTTTTGATTCGGACCCAGTACCCAGTAAAAGTTTTTTTTTTGCTGTTTTTTCAGTGGGTATGTATTCCTTAAGGGAATATGAAAACTGCTTTTAATTTATATATCTTTTTCCACATTGTTTCTTTAGCAGTGCATCAGCTTCGGGTATTTATTCAGTTTTTTATGATGTTGCATTTACATATTTTTCTTGTGACCTGTTATACAACATTTTTGTTTCACATTATAGCTTTCCCCAAGGAAAACAAATAGCCTATGATAAATCACCATAGGCTGACAACAAATAGCCTATGATAAATCACCAAACTGGGCCAAAGGCTATGACAAATTGCTACTAAACAATGAAAGTGGGCAGTGGTGAGGCAGTGGAAAACAATGTACATTTTTCAGCCTGAATCAAGCAGCTAGTCATTGTGGCAATTGCAAGTTGTTTATGCTGTTTATGTTTCATTTATACATCTGTTCATTCAGACATATGCCAAGCTAGCTAGCTAACTAACCTCCGGTTTACCATCACCTCCAGTTCGTGAAGTTCACACACAAACACGGTTACATTATGAACACTCATGGACACCTCATACTTTAAAAATATGTGTTAAAAATCAGTACTCCTTAGATCTTCCCTTTCATCAGGTATGCAAAGACCAGGAGACGGTCAGCCCCATCCTCTCTTTCAGTAAATAAAATGTGTGCCCTTCTTTTTGTTGGAAGTGAGTTTGTAACAGTTAGGCCTAATTTGGAAGTGGGCATCTGAGTCCTGCATCTAGGTCTGGCATTCTACATTTCACCTCTGGTGTTTCTGCAGTCTTTTGGTTTTGAATGTCAGTCTTGGCACAAGTTTGGATTAACGTGGGAGAAACATCTGTGGTTGGGTTTTTTCATTCATTCCTTTTGTGACTAGGCCTATATCCTGTCCATGACTGTACCCTTCATTGTTTAGGTAAGGTAGCTGAACATCGTCTTTAGATTAGACATGAATATTTGTTGTTATTTAAAAGATTTCTTCATTTTAATCTGGTTGTGAGTTGTACATTTTAATAAAGGTTGATCCAACAGTTTTCTTTGCCTATCAACACATTTGGTAATTTAATTGATATCTTTGATAATAATTTCCAAATAAAATAAAATAAATATATTTTACATGTTGGAGAAGTGAGGTTTTATACTTCACAGAGGAGATCTGTATTGTGCTGGAGTTGTAACGAGGGTGTTAGATGTTAAATATTTTTGATTCTAAAAATAAATATATTTGAATTAATCACTTCCTCGCCCTGTGCACTCTACTCGATAAGGTCCAAGTAAATAGACACTGATGTTATTTTCTGGGAAGACAAACCATAACCAAATAAAGCATGACGTTAAAAAAAAATATTTGATTGCAGTTCATTCGTCATGAAAGGACAGGGAATAAAAGAACTGACTTGACTGGTCAGACAGGTCCTGGGACCAGGTGTCAGATATAAATAGGATTTAGGACTACATACAAATATCACCCCAATAAGAACTGAAAACATCCAGTTCCATGAGCTTTGCCGTTTAGACAAGGATGCTTGGGAGCGGGAATTTTGATCAATTTACGCAGAGTTGTTTGTAAGCCCATAAGATATACCAATTCATGGGAACCATTTTAGATTCATTTTTTCAGAATGCAATGAGACCTCATGTATTTGGAAATACATTTCCCTGCATACTGTCCCCTCCTTTTGATTCGGACCCAGTACCCAGTAAAAGTTTTTTTTTTGCTGTTTTTTCAGTGGGTATGTATTCCTTAAGGGAATATGAAAACTGCTTTTAATTTATATATCTTTTTCCACATTGTTTCTTTAGCAGTGCATCAGCTTCGGGTATTTATTCAGTTTTTTATGATGTTGCATTTACATATTTTTCTTGTGACCTGTTATACAACATTTTTGTTTCACATTATAGCTTTCCCCAAGGAAAAGTTGTAGGTCAAAATGTTGTTCTGGGAGCATTCAAAACCATATGTGGGGCATTTTTCCCCTCACCACCTCACTGGAGAAGCTACAGGTGATGATTTGCATTCAAAATATAAGATGTTATGGAACAAGTGGGAAACCAAAGCTGGATTTACCAGTCAAATGAAAGCAATAAAATTCCATTCATTTTCCAGTCCATTCTGATCAGGTTCTGTATTTGAGAACTCCGTGTTTGCAAATGGTGTTCTGTGCATTTGCGAATCCAGTTTTATATTTGTGTTTGGAATTTGCAAATCTTGCTCTGTTCATTTGCAAACTGCATTCTGCATTTCTTCATTTGGAGTTCTGCTATACGACAATTCTGCCAGATAACAATATAGACCTAAGTGCTGACTGCTTCCATCACAACACAAGAACTGTACGTCACAACACTTTGCTTCCATTGCAAGGCAACTCAGCTGTACATCACAACACTACTTTTACTGCAACAACGCAATCGCATGTTACAACACTCTGTGCTTGTATTGTAACACAATTTATCCGTACATCACACTACTTCTTTTACAACAACAGAACTGTTCCGTATGTCACAACACTGTGTGTCTACCACAGCATGTTTGGCCATTTCCCACCACAGTCACCAGTGGTTCCTTATGACCACCAGCCGTTTAAGCTCATGATCTGGTTTTTGGAATGGGGGAGGTTGTCACAAGCCAGACCGTTGTAGTTTCCGTACGCGGCACACAGCTTGTCAGAATCCACCGAAGACAGCCTCACCCGCACGCTTCCTAATGTGCTGGCCTCCAGCTCCAGGTCTGGCTGGGAGTCGGCCCCCGAACCCTTCCTCACCACAACCCTGACCTCCAGCCAGTCCCAGATCCGGCTTACAGAAACTCCCGAGGGCAAGGAGAAGGGGAGGGACACCAGGTCCCCATCCACCTGCCAAGAGTCAGAATCTCACTCCAAGAATGTGTGTGTGATTTCTGACAACAAATAGCCTATGATAAATCACCAAACTGGGCCAAAGGCTATGACAAATTGCTACTAAACAATGAAAGTGGGCAGTGGAAAACAATGTACATTTTTCAGCCTGAATCAAGCAGCTAGTCATTGTGGCAATTGCAAGTTGTTTATGCTGTTTATGTTTCATTTATACATCTGTTCATTCAGACATATGCCAAGCTAGCTAGCTAACTAACCTCCGGTTTACCATCACCTCCAGTTCGTGAAGTTCACACACAAACACGGTTACATTATGAACACTCATGGACACCTCATACTTTACATTCACAAACCACGTTTATTTTTACTTAGTGTTTCTGGCTGAATCTTGATTGGAGTTTGCTGTTGTGTTTGTTTGTCATTGCGCCAGCTCTTCCTGCTTCCTGCACTTAGCGTAGGACCCAACATGAGCTATGGGAACTGGGGTTGGCTATATTGTGCCTGACACTAATTCTGGCACATGCACAGTCCTTTCCTATTGGGAAGAACCATTGCAGTTGCGGTTTTTGGGTTACTTTTAGTATAGTGGGAAATGGAGAAATGTGATATTGTAATTATTTTCTTATTATTATTTTTCCTTACATCATCACAAATGCTCCAGGCCCACAAATAATACATCTTCCCACTGGACATTTAGCTACACCAGCCAATCAAAACATCAGCCAAGCCTATGGGATTGTCGAGGCCCATGATCAAATCCCTACTAATAATTTCCTGTTACTTTAAAACTATTGATTTTGCAGCTGTATAATCCTACTGGGGACTCAATTATATTCCTGAAATCCATTCTCTATTATTTCACATAGTATCATTTCATGTCCATGGATAAGTATCGTTTGATTCCCAGTGAGTACAAGACCAAATACCGAAGATCTAAACATCTGAAGGGATGTAAATAGGTGAGACAGATGTTTTGACAAAAACACACCGGGTTAGCTATATTTAACACTAATCGCTCATATTTTACTCTGATATAGCCTGCCAATTTCCTAGCTGGACATTTCACCAAACATTTCAATCAAATCTAGCCGGTCTTTAACAAAAAATATAGACTGTACTGTGTCAAACCATCTAGACTTAGATTTGTTCAATGTGAAAGATTTCTTGCCGGCTAGGAGCAAGGCCATATGGAAGAAAAACCTGAGTTGAATTATGGTTGAATTGAGCTAAGCTAGTCCTTTATGTCAAAACATGTCAAGCTAGATTTCTACCCCTTTAGACGTCTGCATTCCATCTGTATTCGGGCTTGTGATTACTGGGCTAGCTTCATTACAAAAGTCACGAACGGGGAGCCATATACATTTCATGAGAGATTTATAGATTGTTTATGTAGTGACAATGGCTGACTGCTGTGGCGTTTCTACTGTTTAACTACTTTTTTTTAACTAGGCCACTGTTGCTAAGGTTACCTGCAAATGCCACGTTTCTAAATTAATGTTCGCTAGCGACATACAAACAATCAGTATGTCTGTCGTGTCTACAACACCCCATTAAAAACACTTCCATTTAGAAACATGACAAACAATTTCATAACTAGCAGTAGTCTATGTAAAAATAGTACTTTCGCGGTCAAGCTTTTAATTGTAATTGAGACTCTTTATAAATAGAGAACATGGTAGGGTTATATATGTTTTATATATAGTTCAATAAGAAAACTCATCTTGGTCATGGTTATGCTTTCTTTGTACAATAGTCTGTGATTATGTCAGACTTAATCTACATGCCCATTCTGCAGCAAACATATAGGTTAATTCTATTCTATTAAATAATTAATGGTCATTTCTTTGGTACTGCTGTTATTTTCTGATATGAAAGATTGCTGGGAAATAGGTCTGTATGCTATTGTCCAGTGTCAAATGAGTATTTGCCACAGCTGTTAGCTGCAGTTTTGTAGTCAAACTGTAAGGTCAGTTGGCTTGTTGAGGAAGAGAGCAAAGAGGAGTCCTTGCTACAACTAAGGGTGTGCCTTATAAACCTTATAAACACAAAAAGTGGATCTCAACAGAGAAACAGAAAACTGAGCAGGAGAGAAGGGTAGACAAGTTCCCCGCTCAGGAGCTGAATTTGAAGGAGATTGGTGATAATTTTGTAAATGAAGGCTCGTTGGATACCTGTCATTTGAGTGAGTTCACAAAGTACCTTTTAAGGGGATTTGTGGTTTCAAGGGGGTGGTTTCTCATGGTGCGAGCCTGTTATACTTTGAATTGGGCAACCACACCGTTTGTCTCTGCAAATGTTTTTATGCCTCCGCGACGGCACAGCCGTGGCCGGAGGCATTATGTTTTCGGGTTACCTGTCCGTCCGTCCGTCCCATTCTCGTGAACGCGATATCTCAGGAACGCCTTGAGGGCCAAACATCCACTTGGACTCAAGGAAGAACTGATTAGATTTTGGTGGTCAAAGGTCAAAGTCACTGTGACCTCACAAAACACGTTTTTGCCTTGGCGGAGGCATACAACCGTGAGGCGGTATTTCTAGTTTTTTTTTTTTTTTTTTTTTTTATATATAGGCCTATGTTTATATAGCAAAGTGGCAGTGCTATGGTAAACCTTGATCATACTGTAGAAGTTCACATAAGGATAACCGTAATCCACAAGCATTCACATTTTCACCCACAGGTCCGCTGAGGTACTCGTGATAGATATGGCCACCCTAGAATCTCTGTCTGCAAAGCAATACTGCTATCCAATATTTCCTAAATTATTTCAAGTAAATTGGCCCTGTGGTTTTTCATCTTACCATCGGAACACATTGTGATTGTCTTTACATGGAAGTGTTTGCATGAAAGCCTAATGAATATAGAAATGTCAATATTCTTCTTTTGATGTAGGTAATCCAAAGGTCAGGGACATTTTTTATACCTTAAATAGTCCAATTTAGTTATTTAAATAAAGAATGCATATATTTTCATGGCCGTCATATTTGTAGATGTAACACAATGTACATGTCAAGGATCAGGAACTGCATACTGCAGTTGTGTGTGTGGGAGTGGGGTGGGGGTGGAGGGGTATTTTCATGGCCTGCTTGCAGCTACCCTTGGAGAGAATGTGGGGGAGGGGAGCTCTATGAGTGACAGACATAGAAGACAGGCTGTGTTTTTGAGTTCTATCAGAAAAGTTGTTTTTCAGCCATAATTTATCGTAGCAACTTATACGTTGTCATGGACTGCAAACCTTGTCCAAATATCATTCATACTAATGTTGATGTGTATTGGATGTAAGGCTACATCTTTAATAATGATATGTACATTGTAGTTTTAATGTGGTGCTACCTTGTGTGGTAGTGCATGACATGTGATACACATGACCTACATCGGTCCCTTTACACTTTGTATATTGCCAAAGTTTGAACAGTGGCTGGATTTAACAGAGGTGTGTCCAAATATCTTTTCCACAATTTTTGCATATTCAGATTTGATTCATTTCTTGTACTGAGGGGGACATACGTCTCAGGACTGTTGGAGAGAAGCTTTCTGAGTGGTCCTGTCAAATTTTGTACAATTTGGCATTTTAGAGCCTCATTAGTATTTTGCAAAAAGCACCCCCTACAGGCCATATTGCACTAACACACTGTGAGCCTGTTTGAGTCAGCGTCTAGATGGATTGCATAGTTATTTCATAAAATAACAGAGGGGCCATACACTGGGATATTGGATAATTTCACTCACCAGATGGAGTAACCTCAGTTAGGGCTTAGTTATATTTGGTACCCAGACGTAGCCTACATATTTTTCAAGTTGAAGTCGCTTCATCAAAAAATGATTGGCAAGATTCCCAGATTAGTAGCACCTTTATCTGCTAGGATAGGTCTTAATGTCAGAGAACAATTAGATGATTGCCTGGCAGCACTCCCTAGTCATTGCACGTATACGCGAACCTGTATTTATATCCATCCACGTTACAGGTTTTGAAGTGAATGTAGTCAGATAAACTTATTTTCTTCCCTGCAAGCAAATCTAAATCCAACCATCCAGTAATGTTATAGAACTATATTGCTTGGTCGAAGAATGCTACTGTATTTTATTTTTTAAAATGACCATATGTATTGAACATTGGTGTCTTCAGGTGTAACGCTAATGACATTACCACCGTCCGTTTTATAAAAACAATAAGGCACTTGAAGCCATACCATATTGTGAATATAGTCAGGGCTAAAGGGGTGGCAGGCACTCCGCTTTGCATCATGGCTAACAACGCCCTTTAGCCGTCACTATATTCACAATATATCATGGCCTCTCCTGCCGCATTGCTTAAATCAGGGTTCGTACGGTCATGAAAAATCTGGAAAAGTAATTGAAATTTAAAATGCAATTTCCAGGCCCTGGAAAAGTTATGGAAAATAATATTTTTTGAAAAGTTTTGGAAAAGTAATGGAAATGTAGCTAAGGTTGCATCAAATAATTAATCCAATCATTAAAATGGTATGTATAGTAATAAAACGTAATATGCAATAGATTTTTTATTGATAAAAAACGACAATATAACAGTACGGTTTACAAGTAACAGTTAAACTGTCACGCCTAAAATGTGTCGACTCTTCAAGGAATTGCGTGTTATTCATTCAAACGACAAAGCGCTTCTCGTCACATTAATACCGCTAATTAAATCAACCGCCAGTAAACTGCATCGGAGAAATTAGCTGTTTCAACCGGGTCGCTACACAAACCACTACGTTAATGATTCAAAAAAAATGCCGTAATCGTTCGCTTCAACTTTTCAGCTTTCGATAACGCTAATAAATTGAACATAATCTTTTGTCTTCAGGTAACATAAGTAAACGCATTAGCTCTCTGTGTCGCGTGACGGTGTGCTGCAAAAGGGAGTGATTGAAGGCTAATATTAACCAATTTAAAATTTTAGGTAAGAATTAAAGCATTAAAGGTAAGAATGTCAAGCTCACGATTGGTTAGAAGGGTCACCGTCAGCTCACAAGGCACATACTGAGTGTACTAACTAGCGAATGTACAGAGGAAGAGACGTTCGACTGAAAAAAGAAAAAAAAAAAAAAAGGTTGCACCAGAACAATTATTTGCACTCGCACAAATGCTCCCAATTATATTTCGAAGTCACACAGATTAAATTTTGGGAGCATATGCGACCAAAATGGTCGCAATTTCGAGCCCTGTTTGAGACATTGACAAAATGTTAAACTATTCGAATTAAAATATGAAAGAATGTATCTAAGTGTGTCTGTCTGGTGTTTATTTGTTTTAGAGAGGCACCATATGTTTCAGATGCAGACCTAATTTTACTTAGTGTTACAATAAATAATTTTAAATCATCCCGCTGAGATAAAGTCATTTGTTTTGGTAATGGAAATTCAGTTAAAGGTTGTGGAGAAGTCATGGAAAAGTCATTGAAAATCATTGGTGAAAAAGTGTATGAACCCTGTTAAATATATATATATATACACTTCATTACCAAAATTATGTGCACATCACACCCATATGTGCTTGTTGAACATCTCATTCCAAATCCATGGGCATTAACATGAACTTAGACCCCCCTTTGCTGCTGTCACAGCTTCCACTCTTCTGGGAAACCTTTCCAATAGGTTTTGGAACATGGCTGCAAGGTGAGGTCGGGTCGTGAGGTTGGGAATAAGGCCTGGCTCACAGTTGGCAATCCAATTCATTTCAAAGGTGTTTGATCGGGTAGCGGTCAGGGCTCTGTGCAGGCCAGTCAAGTTCTTCCCCACCAAACTCAGCAAACCATTTCTTTACGGACTTTGCTTTGTGCACCAGGCTATTGTCATGCTGAAACAGGCAAGGACCTGCCCCAACCTGTTACCGCAAAGTTGGAATCGCACAATTATCTAGAATGTCATTGTATGCTGTAGCATGAAGATTTCGTTTCACTGGACTAAGGGGACCTAGTCCAAACCATGAAAAACAGCCTCAGACCATTATTCCTCCTCCACCAATCTTTACAGTTGGCACTATGCGGACCGGTACAGTTGCCATTATGCATTCCGTCAAACCAAAATCTACCCGTCAGATGGTGAAGCGTGATTCATCACTCCAGAGACTGCGTTTCCACTGCTCCAGAGTCCAATGGTGGTGTGATTTACATTTTAAATCTTTAGTTTGAGAATAATTCAGTTAATATATGCACATTTATTGAATAACAAATCAAAGTATAAACATTTGCGTACCTACAGTTACGCAAATAGATTTGTTTTACTTAAAAATAATCTTAGGCACAATATTCCTCAAAATAGCCTCCTTTGGCTTTAATAGGCTAATAGTTAATTAGTTATTGTGGAGGGGTGAGAAGGAGGTGGAAGAGTAGTTAAATTGATTGAAATTTTATCGACCTTAAGTTTTTGTTTTTTTTAAACCACAGGCACATGACAGGCCTACTTTCTTGTAAATGATTTTTATAGCAATAATTTGGCAGGAAGACGAATTTCAGTAAGTATCAAATGGGTTTATTAAAGATGTGTACTAGAGTACATAACTTTTTATAGGAGTGACTTTTGTTTTTATACTGAAAATGTTTGTCCGGCTTTTAATAGACAAGATCCTGCTGAAAATGGCAGGCTAGAGCAGATGGGATTCCACGGTTTAAGATGGTTTAAGATGTGTTTTCAACACTTCTAGCTGGTCATAGCTGGTCAAAGATTGTAGAGTAACCTGGTGGTTTAGTTGAATATATAGGTTGGTTAGCTAAAAGTGTCAAAAACACAGCTTAGACCAGTTTAGGCTGGTTTAAAATAGAATTTTTAGCAGGGGATTCATACACAATTATTTTTTGTCACTGAAGCTATAAAATCATAGTCCGAATACATAGTAAAATAATTAAGTGTTTCCTTAATGAAAACAGACAACCTGTACATCTATAGTTTGTAATACATTTTTGCATTTGCTGTATGTGTTGGCTGGACAGGTAGCCTGTACATATTGCCACTGTATGTGAGCTTACAGAGGCAATTGGGCATTATACACTGCTTATGTTTAGCCTAATTAAAGCAATGATTAAACTGAATGAACTGAGTGAAAATAAGCTGTAGCAAAAAACAATTTTTGCACTAAGGCTGGGTGTGTGGAGATGCAGGAACCGAGAGAAAGTTTCCTGATGAACAAGTTACACCTTTATTTGGGATTCTATATGGTTAGAAGGGCGTGACTCTGAAATCTGCAATCAGAATTTGTGGTGCTGTTTGTTCATGACCTTGAGTTCTCCAAGTACATTGTGTGCAAGCCATGCTGACCTGTAACTGGGTGGGTGATGATTTGTAACATAACATAACGTAAGACGAGAACAGGCCATTCAGCCCAACCCTGCTCGTCTATTCCTACCACTAAACTGTACTTAATGCTTAGCTTACCTAAAAGCTAAATAGTATCTAACACTGTATCAAGCCAGGCCTTGAATACCCCCAGTTTTTCTGCCTCCACTACATGTCCAGGCAAGCTTTTCCACACATTGACCACTCTCTGTGTGAAAAAATATTTCCTAACGTCTGTGTGAAATTTACCCTTTGCCAGTTTCCATTTATGCCCCCTCATTCAGCTAACTGAACTCAACTTGAATAATTTCCTGTAGTTCACTGTTAAGCCCTTAATAAATTTAAAAGTCTCAATCAAATCACCCCTAAGTCTCCTTTTAATAAGCTTGAAAAGTCCAAGCATCTCAAGCCTTTCCTCATAACACTTATCTTTTATACCCGGAATAAATCTGGTTGCCCGTCTTTGGACCTTATCCAGAGCCTCTATATCTTTCTTGTAGTACGATCCCCAGAACTGCACACAATACTCTAAGTGTGGTCTGACAAGGGTATTGTATAGGGTGAGTATGATCTCCTTAAATTTATACTCAATACTCCTGGCTATGTATCCCAGCATCCTGTTGGCTTTTTTTTTTACTGCTACAGCACATTGACCAGACCCTGATAGGCTTTGATCAACTATTACTCCCAAGTCTTTTTCTACATGTGTACATTCTAATTTTGTACCACCCATAAAGTAATCCTGCCCTATGTTTTTATTCCCCACATGTAGAACTTTACATTTAGATATATTGAATTTCATTTGCCAGGTTTCTGCCCACTTCTGGATTCTGTTTAAATCCTCCTGGATTACTTTAGTAGATTCCAAACTGTTGGCTAAACCTCCCAGTTTTGTATCATCTGCAAATTTACCAAGTGTACTTTCAATGTCCGTGTCAAGGTCATTTATGTAAATGAGGAAGAGCAGTGGACCCAGCACCGATCCCTGTGGAACTCCACTTCCCACAATACCCTGCTCAGATAATATCCCTCCTACTACTACCCTTTGTGTTCTATCCCGTAACCAGTTCCGAACCCACTCTGAAATGCCTCCTGTAATTCCTACTGTCCTCATGTTGATAATGAGTTTGTCATGTGGCACCTTATCAAATGCCTTTTGGAAATCTAAGTATATATTATCATAAGCCTTGCTCTCATCCAGACACTTGGTAGTTTCCTCAAAGAATGTCAGAAGGTTTGTCAGGCATGACCTTCCCTTGCAAAAACCATGTTGGCTATCCCTTAGGATGTTATTATTTTCAATGTTTGTGATCTAACACCATATTGGGTTAAAGTTATAGCCTCAGATTATCTTGTTTGCATTAAAAACTGCTAACAAGCTAAACTGGATAAATGGTTACATATGATTCGCAGTAGAAGCTGTGGAAAAATGACTAAACCTTTGTCCAAGTGCGGATGTGTACGTCCTCATCAGTCAGTACATCACAGACGTGATATGCAATTAACTGTCAAATGTATTGTGAACAATGACTTATTACCTCAAAACATTCAACTAAGCAAAACATGTTTTGAGCTTGCAAGGTAATCAATCACTGTATGTAGTAACTTACCCTTTAGCAGTGAACCACGCTGAATAAGCCTGCTTTACTAAATAAAACAGGCATGCTCTTAAGTCTTAAGCTTTCTCCCCATCTTTCTTCCTAATTTTACTATTCTGAGTTACTGCATATGGACCAGATGAAGGTTTTTACTAGGTGACAGGGCTGGAGATTTCAGATGCAACCAGCACCTGATTGTGTACCAGCACCCCCTACTGGTCAAACGGGCACCTGCATTCTGTGTGCATTATGCTGTGCATAAAATGTATCCCTCCAATGCAAGGGTATACACTCACCGGCCACTATATTAGGTACCCCTGTTCAACTGCCCGTTAACGCAAATATCTAATCAGCCAATCACGTGGCAGCAACTCAATGCATTTAGGCATGTAGACATGGTCAAGACGATCTGCTGAAGTTCAAACCAAGCATCAGAATGGGGAAGAAAGGTGATTTAAGTGACTTTGAACGTGGCATGGTTGTTGGTGCCAGACGGGCTGGTTTCAGTATTTCAGAAACTGCTGATCTACTGGGATTTTCACGCACAACCATCTCTAGGGTTTACAGAGAATGGTCCGAAAAAGAAAAAATATCCAGTGAGCGGCAGTTCTCTGGGCGAAAATGCCTTGTTGATGGCAGAGGTCAGAGGAGAATGGCCAGACTGGTTTGAGCTGATAGAAAGGCAACAGCAACTCAAATAACCACTCATATAACCGAGGTATGCAGAAGAGCATCTCTGAACGCACACCACGTTGAACCTTGAAGCAGATGGGCTACAGCAAGGTACTAGCAAGGTGTACCTAATAAAGTGGCCGGTGAGTGTATACACACACACACACACACACACACATCTGGAATTGTCATGCCAAACAAGGAGAACGGGGGTCAAACGTTCCAAATAAAGGGTGTGTGAGGCAGTTCAGCGGTGAAACGTCTGCAGTTATAGTGTCTGTGAATAAGCCGTTGTCCTGTCATGCCAGAATGACGCCGAGGAACATTCCAGAGAGATTTTAAAGTGACAAAGCCGGCAGGGGGAAATAAACAAGCAAAATTTCTGTGTCAGCTCAGACTCTTCCTGTTGGTGCTCAGATCTTCCAGTTGCCTTCGAAGACTGAGCTGAGCCTACGTGACTTTATTTACACAGTCAGGTCTTGAAATGAAAATATGCAAGTAGGTCAGTGTTTTCTAAGAGATAAAATGATAAATGTTTGCAGTTTTCTTGCCTATAGCGCAAGACAAGGAATTCCATAACCTTACAGAACTTGAACCCAAGAAATTGTTTCTGAGGGAATATGTGCGTGAACACTCTGATCAGAGATTAAATATGACTAACCTTCAGTAAATTTAAGGCTGTTTCCAGGGTATAAATTGGCTACTGGTCAGAAGGAAATCACAAAAAAACAGAGACTCCTGGCCTCCATGACTGTTTGAGTGCCCTGGCTGAGCCTGGTGGCCCATTTTTCTTTCCCAGATTTTCTCTGTGTCCTCAGAGTCTGTTAATACACAATTTTATATCTCAAAAGTGACGTCTATACGTACCACAATTGATATAGCCTAACTTGTGAAGTGTGTATATTTAGTAACTTCAGGGCAAATACATGGCATGGATATGCCTGGAGGTTGTCTCGTAGGTTCACTGTTGTAATTGTAAGTATGTCCACTAGGTGGAAACATCATCCACGTTTCAGTTTGTTCTGTTAGGGTAACAAAATCTGCTGAATGGGAATTTAAACAGAAGGCATCTATGTTAAACAAAAATCTATGACTATATTACCCAAGGTCATGATCAAACTACAGGTACAGTATATAAAAAGTTCAGTCTTCATTTTTAAAATTTGAAGACGTCGTCATTGACATGCTTATTTCTGATTCCAGATCAGTTTTTGCAATGAAGTATAAAGAAATATGAAAACACATACTTCTCACATTTGGAGACCTGACATGCTGGAATCCTGTTTAAACCTACAAGTTCAGATTTTATAACAGTGATGTCTTTTTAAAAAAGGAGCTGGTTCAGTGGAATTTATCCCTTTATTTGTTAGTTCCAGTAAACAGTACAAGAAATTACCACCTCAGTAAATTCAAGACAGAAAATGAAAAATTAAGGTCCACTACCCCCATGCAATTAGAAAACCTAGTTAAAAACGATGTACAATAAAACTCCATCCAATCACTGCCCTACCTACTCCTTACATAGTGATAAATGAGAAGAGTTCTGAAACAAGGCCCTCAGGTGGGGAAACCAAAATAGACTGAAAAAGTGACAAGCCTACTGCTTTACAAGAGGCGGCTTAGTCGGTGATGTCAGATGTGGGTGGTTTCAGCAGCCTGGCTGTCCTTGATAGTCTCACAGGCCACTGGAACAAAGGAGAAGAATAATGATGATCACGATATGCTTGCTTTTAAGGGACCTTTTGCATGGTGCTCATCTGTGCAATACTGTAAGCTAGTGGTTCTGAAACTCGGTCCAGTGGACACGCCTGGTTCTGCCGCAACCAATCTCAGGAAACAGAATACATACTGGGTTTCCAGGACAGAGTCTGTGAGCCACTGCTGTAGGCTGCTGTACATGAGATGTGTTGCACAAGTGATGAAAGACAGAGGAAGGACTGCACGTCTGTTGAGAGGATGTAATGGTGTTTTTGCTGAGCTGGTTAAGACAGGCAGCAGATTGGCTCATGAGGATAAAAGCAGGAGCATTTTGTGGTGCAAGTGCAAAGGGAAGGATTGGGAATGAAAGAGAAGCTGAGAGGGTGAGAACCTGGAGTATGGTCAAGATTCCCGTGACTGTTTAGCAAAGAGCCATGAGGCAGAAGCACACAGCACATGCAACACAGGCCGGACTGCAAGAGACGCACAAGCATGCACACACACGCACATACAGACGCACACACGCATGCAATTGCATATTATGTCAACTATGTATGATCATTGTGGCCAAACAGTTCAATTTTTGTTTCATCTGACCAGAGAACACTCCTCCAAAAGACTAGGTCTCCATCCTGGTGATCACCTGTAAACTTCATTCTGACTTTTTAATGCCCCTTGGAGTAGGGGCTTCTTCCTTGTGCGACATGGCCTTTCAGGCCATGATGATATAGGATTCTCTTAATGGTGAATGTAGATAGTTTGGTACCTGATGCCTCCAACTCCTTCACCAGTTCCTTTGTTGTTGTCTTGGGATTCAGTTGAACCTTTTGGACCAAAGTTCGTTCAGCCCTGGGAGTTAATTTGTGGCTCATTCCTAAACGATGCAGTGTCTGTGTGGTCTCAGTTGTTCGTACGGATGCTTGTGGTACCTTCGGTTGTTTGAAAATTGCTTCTATGGAGGAACTGGACTTGTGGAGGTCCACAATTTTTTTTCTGAGGTCTTGGCTGAGTTGCATGGATTTTCCCATGGTGTCAAGGGGAAAAAGGCAGTGGCTCTAAAGGTAGCCTAAATACAGCCACAGGTGCCAATGAACTCCCAATTAACTCCTAATTATGACAACTGGCCAATTAGAAGCTTCTAAAAATCATTAAATCAATGTCTGGAATCTTCCAGACTGTTTAAAGAGACAGTCAAATTGTTGTATGTAAACTTTTGACCCACTGGAATTCTGATATAGTGAATTAAAGCTGAAATAAATCTGTCTCTAATCAATTGTTTTAAAATGACCTCTGATGTGAACAAAGTAGATGCAGCAATTGACTTGCCAAAGTAAATGTATGGTAACAAATTGTACAAAGTTGTGAAAAAATGAATTTGAATATCCAAGGTTTATGTAAACTTTTGGCCCTTTTTTTTTTTTTTGAAGGAATATTCAAATTTTCATTTCTGGCCAAGGTTGACGGCCCTAATGCACACATGCTTTTATGTAGACACACGTGCACGCACACAGGCTTGCAGAGTGAGAGAACCACATGCACGTATGCACCCAGACACACTCGTGCACACAGAAAGAATGAGAGAGAGCCACATACACACGGACCCACACGCAAGTACAAACACGTACAATGAACCACTCACTCACGTACATTCTCCCACACTCTCCAGTGATTGCTGCCAGCCAGTGGCTAGGCTCTTTGACTCAAACAAAAACAGATCACGGTAGTGCAGAAGCTTGGCTTAAATTACACTCAGTGCATGGTCACAAATAGAAAAGAGTCACTGTGTGACAGATGCGTGTACCTTCTTTCATACAGACGCAGTGTACAAACGGTCAGCAAAAAAGCACAATATATTAAATGACTTTGCAGATAAAGAAGCAGGGGCCAGAGATGAGAAGTTATGACTCTGATTTTCAGCAAGAGTAGTAACAATGAGGTAAATAGCCACTGCAACAGGAGTGGGCAGCTCTGTCTAGTGAGAAAAAACCGGCAGACCCCGCGGTTCTCCAGTGCAGTTTGGAAACCCCCGCTCTGCGGCACACTCACCAGCCAGAGAAATCGCCGGCACGCCAGGACCCGATGACCTCGGACACGCTGACGGTCACCTTGCCGGCAGCAGTGGTCATGTCGTCCTTGGCGTTGCCGTTGTAGTTGCCGCAGGCGCCGCACACTTTGCCGGCCAGGTGGACGCTGACGGTCACCCTGACCTCTTGGGTGAAGGAGTACGACACACGCATCGATGACCACCGCTCCACCAACACCGCTCTGTCAGTCACGCGGACAGACAGGTCATTTACCGGCGTGCTGGGCAGAGACACCTTCCTGCCGTTAGCCTGTGTGGGGGCAACAGGAAGAGGAGAATTGCGAGGTTCTGGTCAGTGTGATCACATGACTACCTGACATCAGAGTCTCTACATACAATTTGAGGGGTGATTGGGGGAGGGCGGTGGTTCACAGTTAACTCACCACATCTGTGTTTTTTTGCATCTGCTTGGTGATTTTTTTAAAGGTCAAAACAGAACCAAAAAAATGGGCTAGACCATTATGACGCACGACTTGTTCCAAATACATGCCCATCTCAGCTAAGTCTACAGTTCTACTTCCACACCCACACCCATGACCGACAGCAGCCACCCACCCAGGCTTCCCGCTGGCTATTGACAGCAATGACCGTGTCCTTGAAGAAGACGTAGACGGCAGCCACAGCGGACCGCCCTCCCGTCTCGCACAGCCGGACGTCCACCACCACGCGGAACCACTGCGACGAGTTCTGGTCGCAGAGCGCCGCCATCTCAAAGGCCCCGAGCTGGCTCGTCGTCCCCGCCAAGCCGTCGAAGGAGGCGAACTGGCCCCCGGGTTTGACAGAGCAGATGCCCTCTTTGGGGTGGCAGCCCCTCACCCCATCCTCAATGCGACAGGTCTCCTCGCTGCCGCACTGGAGCTTCTTGCAGAGCACCGCCCCCGAGGGGTGGCACGTACAAACTGAGTCACAGTCCTTGCTCACAACCGATTGGCCCGACTGGCAGAGACAAAACAAAATCACGTCACTGCTATGTATTTGCATATATGTTCTGAGTGAAAATAACCATTATATTTAAAACCCTTTAGGGTGTAAAATCACAAATATGTGATTAGAATGTTCATAACTGAAAATTCTAATGTTAATGTAACAATCACTACTGGTAATTGAAATCAATGGAATTCCAGAACATTGACTTAGAATTTTGAAAAAACATTCCAATAAACCTACTTTTCAAATCAGTTAAAAAGTAATTTAAAAATGGCTAGGCTAACAGGATTAAATATGGCTGCTTAAGTACAATATATCTGTAGTTCAGGGCAAAATAGTGTAAAATAGTGTCAGCTCCTATCATTTGAGCAAATGTGTTACTTAATGGAGTGATAGACCACAAAACAAAAAGAATTCAGTGACTTTTGTTTCACCAACGTGAGCTCTGCAATGTCAATTAGTAAATAAATCAATCAAACCTGGTTGGAAACAAAGAAGGGAGGAATGGAGAAGGAAAGAGAGGGGGAGAAAGAGAGATGAATCCACCTTCACATATCTGCCCTCGTAGATGCACCCACAGGTATCCATGGACACACACTTGTCGCCATCAGAGACAAAGCCAGGGTCGCACTGGCAGCCCTCAAAACAGGTGTTGGAGCAGGTGCCAGGGCCAGCCAGGCTGGCACAGGTGGTGCCACAGGTGTCTGCACACACCTCGTAGTGACTGTTCGCCGGGCATGAGGCCGCTGGAGGGAGCAGAAAGAGAGAGAGAGAGAGTGTGAGAGTAGAGAAAGAGGAGAGACAGAGAAAGAGGCGGTGGGAGAGACAATGACAGTCTGAGGCGTTACAGCTTTCCAGACTGAAGGCCATTTTGCAGTTAGCCCTGCTGAAATGTGCAGTGCCTCATGCTGTGCTTCTCCCACATTATTATGTCCATTGTTCCTGAGGGAACAGTCATACGGGAAGATTTTGATTTTACGTACCTGTCCAGCATGGGAGGCAGATTTAAAGGGAATGTAATGTGTCTCTAAAGGGACTCATTGGAACATTCCTGTCAAATGGCGCCATTGACACATTTACACACTTCTAGGAGTGCTGTCTCCTTCCTCCCCACAGAATAGGGGTGAGCCAAAGGGGCTGTACCAGTTTTGGGTTTCATGAAAACCTGTGCTCTTAATTATTTAGTTAGGAAGAAAATCGGATTTAGTTCTGTTCCTGTGATCCATAGCTCCAATTCAGCAGGAAAGGAAGACCTGACAGGATTTCTATGTTTCAGAGCTCTCGGGCACCATTTACGAGATTATCAACCATTATAACTGCACAATAAAAACCTAAAACCTATTCACCTGACTGACAATCCACCAAGCCAACAGTATCAACAGTTATCAGCATGTGTGGATTTTGAAATAGAGTGCAGAATGACCACCTCCCTCTTCCACCCCCCAAAAAAGTGAACGTATAAAAAGTACTCAATCAACCAGCACAGCCAGCTCTGAAACAAAGAAATCCACATCACCGCAAAATGCACAAAACCCTTTCATCTCCTCTTAAAAGAGCAGGCTGAGAGAGGCTCCGCCCCTGTTAGACTCACGGCAAAAGGAGGCGGTTCTCCAGGGCCGGATCTCGGCGCCAGCATGCTGGCAGGCGATGGCATACGCTTGGACGCTTTTGCACAGGATTCCCCGGTCCCCGTCCAGGGCACACACATCGAACACGCAGTGCTGGAGGTAGGGCTTTGGGTCCACCTTGCTGTGACAGGCCCGGAAAGGTCCGCTGTCCAAGCCAATGATGCCACAGGAGTCGGGCTGGCTGTGTTTGGCTGCCTCGGCCTCTTTGCAGACGGGACACTGCCCCCCGCAACCCGCACAAACCAGCCCCGGGAGGTCCACGGTCCAGGCTTTGCCAAAATCGTCCACGTTGCCTGCCTGTTGGCCGCTTGGCAACAGGAAGTCGTCAATGTTGTTGCCGTTGTAGTTGCCGCACAGGCCGCACATCTTTCCTTCATAGGTGGAGGGCACCACCACCTCCACATAGTACACGGTGTCGTACAGCACTCGCAGACCAAAGTCTGTGCGCACAATGATGTTGCTGCCCTCCTGGTTTACGGTGATCCGGCCCTCATCCAGAGACAGTGGCAGGTTCAGCTCCTCATCATCAACCTGGTCCGCGAAAGAGAAAATAGGTAACGACTCATGGAGGAAACTGACAGAGGTGACACTACATCATTCAGCAGACTAGAAAGGTCAACAAGGGTCTGAATGCATGCAATAAGGAATGCAAATCCATATAGAAGCACTGCCTCCACTCTACAATAGACACTTCAGCCTAGCTGTTGGAATGGCTAAGTGCACAGACAAGACAATCATTTACAAGACAAAAATAACACTCAACAGAAAATAAAGACTATCCTAACTGAAGGCTACTAAGAATGAGGAAAGCTGTTCAAGCCTGAATCTAAAGAAGCCATGGCAGTCATTGAAACATCAGTCTTCTTCTACATTAAATTTAGTCTGTAGCTTTAAATCTCTCTGTTTTTCAGCCATGTTCATCCTGTGGTTCTGCGATTCATTTTTTAAAAACCCAGGTAACCCTTCTTTTTGCACTCAGATCCAAGGGAGTCACTATTTTTTCTACTTGGTCCCTCAAATGTGTGACGGAGGGTACCATTATATGGATAAGGGTATCAAATTATTTCATGTTGTTTTGGTGAAGAAGTGTTGGTCTAACGGTATTTGTTGATTAAATTCACATATCACTCACTTGGTCAATTAAGCATAAACCATGGGAAACAAAAAATATCAGAAGAGTTATTATTTTAGTGCTGAACTGATATCAGCATCCCTTTATGAAATGCACTGCAGAAAAGGATGTGATTATAGGGTTTCAGAAATTTATTTTAATAGAAAATTCATTACAATCACCATAAAATACTGTTCTGATGGTTCTTGTGTGAAGCAATTTGTATTTGATGACAGTCACGTTTTCTTCTCGAATTAGGCTTGTACTAGTTTCATTCAAAATTAATTGCATTTCTTGAATTGAGAAGTGAATATATTCATGTAGGCTATTATTTGGTTTAAGGGGAACTTCAGTTATTCATACGTTGATCCTCACCCTAAAGTGTTTTCTCTCTCATTTCTAATGTGTATCACATGTGAAACCTTAGTCCACAATAAATATATGTACTTTCTTACACTGATGGGAGTGGACTGATAAATTTTGGTGCAGGCTTGACTTATGCATATTCGTATGTATGTACGTGTGAATCTGTAGTCTGTATGTGAGAAACAGTACTCCAAAATGTTCTGTTATGTCTTAAATATTGTGACTGAGAACACAGAGCAATATTGGAGAACAAAATTGGTTAGTTTCCATTACACAGTATTCTACATTTTGTAAGATGGACTGCATTGATAATAAGAGGAAGTGTTTCATCCAGAAACATCAGTTCAATTTGCCTCTGCAGACACAGATGAATAGATTTTCCTTATAAGTTGCTTTTGACAGAACTTACAGGTCACATTACTTCATTTTTATATAAAATAGAACATGCCGTATTCTTATTTTTAATTTAAAATAAACAAACAAAATAAACGGCGGTTAACTCACGATCACTCTCCATCGCATGCCCTGCTCAATGGTGATGACATAGCCGTAGACCACCACCGCCACCGCCTTGGTAACAGCAACCTTGCCATTGCCGTATTTCTCGTTGCTCTCTTCCACCGCAAAGAAGACCAGTCGCTTCCCGTCCGTGTCACACACCTTGGCCAGAGTGTAGACGCAGGTGCCCTGGAAGTAGCGGGGGCAAATTAAAATAATGTCTTGTGTCCTATACAGAACAGCCATTGTCTCGTATTTCCCAAGCAACATCCCATACATTTTTTCTGCCTTCACTTAATTACTGGGACACACACTAAAAAAACAAAGCAGGTGACCAAATCACAATTAGGTTTCGATATGGATACTGTGCATCGCAAATGCTGTCAGTAATCAATAATAATGCAATCTGCGAGACTTAAAGGAAGCAGATGATCGTGTTCAGTTTTAGGCAGCTCTACATTGCAGGAGGCTGCACAGAGAAGGCTTTGTCACCTTTCCTTTTTAAATAGCTTATTGCTGAAAAACAAAAGAATGTCTTTTATATGAGGACTGGAGATTCTGATCAGGCGGAGTAGGAGTCAGCAGTTCTACATGTGCTCAGGCTTGGCTACACAGTGTTTTCAGTGTCATAAATTAAGTTTATTCCGAAAGTAACTGGCAGCCAATGTAATGAGGCAGGAAAACCTCCCCAACCCTACCTGGAAGTCGAAGCGCCGCCCGTCAAATGAGATGTAGTGAGGGTCACCGGAGGCCACGCACTTTCCCTCACTCACTGGATAGCAGCCGCTGACTCCACCCACCACCTTGCAGGCCTCACCGCGACCACACTTGAACTTCTGGCATTCGATGGCGCCGTTCTCGCCACACTTGCACTGCTCCTGGCACTGGCCGAGGGGGTAGAACACCTCGCACTTCTTGTAATAGCGCCCGCCGTAGGAGCAGCCGCACTCGGCCACGGGAACACAGGCATCCCCGCTCAGCAGGTGCCCCTCGTTGCACTGGCAGCCCTCCCGACAGGGCAGGTGGACAGCGGGCAGCCGCGGACGTGCTGGCGCAGGTGGCGGGGCAGCCCGAGGAGCAGAGCTCGTAGTGGCTGTTTTTGGGGCAGAAGGCCGCTACAGGAGGGAGGGGGAGGTGACACAAAAGGTCAAATTCATTCTTCTGTGTTCAACACTGCCCTTAATGTTAACCCTTTGAATTAGTGAAACTTTTAAAAACGTTTTGTCATTTGGAGTGAATGAATAGTGGGACTCAAAGGTCATTCTGGCATGTTCAACACTGACATTACAACAGCTCTTGAGCATTATAAAACTTGCAAACGTTTCCACTTCAGATAATTTAAATAAGATCTACACTCTGGAAAACTATTCTTCTGACAAGGTTATCTCACAATAAGATGATTTAAAACACGGAGCAAATGAATATTCCTTGTATTCATTATTACTTGTGTATAAGAAATTTTTTCAGATTTCTTTAAAGAAAATGGTTTTCTGCACTGTAGAAACCCTACTGGTCAGATGATTAGACCAGACTCACGGCAGAAAGAATCACTCCTCCAGGACTGGATGGCCACACCCTCACTCTGACAGGCGGACACGTAGGCAGCGACAGCCTCGCAAACAGCAGAATGGCGGCCTTTAAAGTGGCAAGCGTCGAACGCGCAGTCCTCCAGGTAAGGAGCGGGGTTCACTCGGGCATGGCAGTCACGGAATGGCCCAGTCTTGTTGGCGATGATTCCGCAGTAGCGTTGGGCCCGGTAGGCGTCGATTTGGGAGTCGGAGCAGGCCTTGCACTCGGGCTCCGTGCAGCCGGAGGTGCATCCAGGGACCACGCCTACCCTCCAGCTCTCCCCAAGCTGGGACTCACTCGCTGCTGCCTGCCCATCGCGCAGCGTTCCATCGTCGCTAGGGTTCTGGTTGTAGTTGCCACAGAGGCCGCAGACGGCACCCTGGTAGGTGTTGGGGAGGGTCACGGTCACCACGCTGTTCCAGTCGAAGGTCACCCGCATGCCAAATGCCGTCTCCACCACTGCGATCCAGCCGCTGCGGAACACCACCAACTTGTCTTCATACTGGAATGGCATGGAGGTGAACTGGCCATCCACCTGGTCAGAAAGAGAGAGAACCAATCAGGGGAAAAGTAGCACTTACCATAACACATTTTTTGACTCCAGAAAATTTTCAGAATGTTACTGACAGGTGGAAACAAAAAAATGATTTTCACAAACAGTCAAAACAAAATTCTTCTTTCAAGTGAGGCATGTTTGGTGAACAACATTGTTAGTCATTCTCAGGGATCTGCAGGACTGTATGATATGTACTTGACTAAGTGACTACTACATTAGTCACTATATGCTTTATAGGCCAGACAGCCTTTCACCCCCCAAAACAAAATCCTTTACTTGGAAGCAGAACTGCTGGAGTTGATTAATTAAGAGATGATGGCAGATTAAAAAGGACCTTCAAAAGAGAGCTGAAAATGTTTAAATGTTTCAATCTCTCTTTTCAACAGTCTGCACAGAGCACAGAAGGGATAAAGCAATTTTGCTTGTAAAGGTGCAATTTAATCATTTCAATATTTCAGCAGCTGTTTCCATTTGGCCAGACCCCCGAAAATTCCACTTAAATAATTAGCTAAAGAAACTCAGACTCGAGGGCCTTCAAAGGAGTCTTGGAAAGCAGGTGTAGCCACAGCGGTTTTCAAATTAGAAGCAAATGGAAAAATCTGTGATCTGTGATTAGAAGAGGTTAATCGGTACCACAGACACACAAACGCTGCCACCTCTTCCCATGCTCTTCCGGCTGCTCACCATGATCTTGAAACGGTAATCCTTGCTGATCATGATGGTAATTCCGTACACCTGCACCGTCACCACCTTGGTGTAGGACACCGCCTTGCTCCCACGGTGGTCATTCTGCACTGTCACCTCAAAGGCTGTGAGGCTTGGGTCTTTGGAGCACAGCGCCACCAGCTGGTAGACGCAGGTGCCCTGGAAGTTGAAGCGTCGGCCATCGAAGGTGAGGTAATGGGGGTCACCGGCGGCCGTGCAGGTGGAGTAGCTGAGTGGGCGGCAGGCGCGAACTCCGCCCTCCACCGCGCAGCGTTCGGTGGCCTTGCAGCCCGCCGGGCGGCACACCACCATGCCCAGGGCCTGGTCACACATGCACAGCTGTTGGCAGCCCTCATCGCCCCAGAAGCTCTGACCGGGTTCATAGTAGTGCCCTTGGTAGGAGCAGCCGCACTCCTTGGCGGGCACGCACTTGCCAGCGCTCAGGGCGTAGCCTGTGTCGCACACACATCCTTCGGAGCATACCCCCTGGCAGACCGGACGGTCCTGCTTCGTGATCGGGCAGGTTAAGGGGCAGGGGCTGGCACAGGCCTCGTAATGACTGTGGGGCTGGCAACTCATAGCTGTGGGAACCAGGGACAAAGAAAAGGCCTGAAATCCAAACCAAAAATCCTCATGGACCATTATGGATATATGAAGTAAAGAGGAATTGACTCCTTGACTATGATAGGACATGTCAAAGCTGAGGTATACATGCCACCAATCAGAGGCAAATGTGGACATTAACAAAATCTCTTAATATTTCACCTTTGCACCTAATCAGGAGTAACTAAAATGTATACCATTTGGCTAAATAAAGGTATTGGGCAATTTTTGTACCAGGTCAAGGATAAACATGAAAAAGGAAAATGGCCTTCCTCCATTAAATCGAGCAATAAAAACAACCGGTTCTCATTCTGACCCTGGAGCTTTGTATTGAGTTTGCATCATAAATACTCAAACTGGATGTGCAAACAGTCTTTCTGTATTACCCTTCACATAAGTATTTATCTCATCAGATGCGCCCCCTCCCCCCAACACTTACGGCAGCCAAACTTGGTCCTCCAGTCCTTCAGGACGATGCCCTCCTTCAGGCACATCTCGCTGTAAGAAGTGAGTGCCTGGCACAGCATCTTCTTGTCGCCCTTGTGTAGGCATACGTCATAGACGCAGTTCTCCATTATGACCTTTGGGTCCACCTTGTCGTGGCACTTCTGGAAGACGCTGTCCACCTTGTTGGTGAGGGCCCCGCAGTAGGCCTCCGACTCATAGAGCTTCAGGAGGTTACCATCGCAGGTGGGGCAGCCTACTTGACAGTTGTCCCAGCAGTTGGGGTCCTGGGGGTCCGGCACCCTCCAGCTCTTGCCCCAGTCGATGATGGAGGGGACGGGTTGTCCAGCGGGGTTGCGGAGCTCGTCCTTGAAATCGCCATTGAAGATTGCCGCACAGGCCACATACGCTGCCATAGTAACTGCTGGGAAGCTGGATGATCACCATGGAGACTCCGTCATAGGACACGCGCAGGCCGAAGTTCGTCAGCAGCACCATCGTGTAGCCCAACTGGGTCACCGTCACCAGATTCTGCCCCATTTCCAGGGGGAGGTTCAATAACTCATTATCCACCTGTGAGACAGAAAGGATTGCCAGATTCCTCAAACTCAACTCATAGTTGTGTTGTGTTAACAGAAAAGAATCATTTTGGTTGCCTTACTTGTCATCATAATAATTGACATGTAATGAATATTCAAAATGAAGTAACTCTCTTCATTTAACTAACTTACTGTCTTACGATAGCCATGGAGTGTCTTATCTACTGTTATTAAAACTGTGTGAGTATTGGAAAAAAGGCCTTATGTTATAAATAAGGATTTGTGTCATTAATAAATAAGGAAAGGTGGAAAAAAATTAAGCCACTAGTCTGATCTAGTAGCCAGACAAATATCCAGATTGAATAAATTTAATCTAAAAAACATGGATTACTTTAAACCCTCAATGACAAAAATACAAGTTTCTTGAGTGTTCAGAGATATCCCAAAGAGAAAATGGATGTGCTTTTACAATGTACTAAAACAAGTTGAAAGTGATTTTTTGGATTTGTCAAACAGTCAAACATTTATGTTCATGCATATTTGGATATGTAAACTGTAAACTGCTGTGTTATGCTGGAACAAAGCACAAATATTCTTGCATTGTAACAATTATGGTATTTATGGAAGTATTGCTTCCTTATTTTTTTCCTTTTTAAAGACCCACTATGACAGTAGCAGAGCTGTCTTATCCTAATAGCCTACAGAGGCTTCTGCCAAGGGGCCCAAAACAAGGAGCACAGACTGGTCCCAAAATGAAAATGTTATTAACAAAATAAAAATGCATGAAGTCACTAGTCTGTTCGATAAAAGTATAGCACTACAAGCTAAGTAGTTAGTCAAAGCTGAATGGATACTGAAATAGCAAAGTTAGATAGCAGATAGATAGCAAGCAAACAAATAACTTTAATTCTAGCTTGCTTTTGGGGTTTCATGAAAAACCACTTGGTTTATACATGTATCCACCTAGCTAGCTAATTTCCTAGGCAAATGAATTGCCAGTCAGCTAAATGCAAAATAACTCCTAGACAAGGGCAAAGTCTTTTTTTCCATTTGAGGGTTGCATTGCCAGAGAGTGTTGTCACAGTAACCTGCTACAAGACCTTCACCTCATCATTACTGTACTGTACTATGATCAAGCCAAGCTACACCTCCTACACTCTTCGCCTGGGAACCCAAGAGGGCAGACTCAAACTAATATCTGAAAACATCCACTGCATCCCATAATAAACATAATTTTGCAAATGTTACCTATTTCACGATTTCAGCAAATTGCCCAAACCTTAGCTAGATTGCACACTCAATTCCCTGCTGATGTCACGTTTCACTCATAGCCACCAGCCAAATGAGCTACAAGAAGGTGCACAGGAAGTTTTACAACACAGCTTATAAAAAGGAACATTACCCCATATTTTGCCGAATGTTGACATTGCCTTGAGAATCTGTTTAACTTTGCCTGTGACATAAGCATCTGGGGACCATTAATTTTCTAAACTCACTGATAAAGAACATAACGAGATCACCGTGGTACAAGAAAGGCTGAGCAATCTCACTCTAAAGTCCTTAGAAACTGACTTGTTAAGCACCCTGAATATTAGTGATATCATTACAGACTTCTCAGCTTGAAAAGCAAGAGCTTCTAAACTGGTAGGCTACCTTTGTCGTGTTTTATTAAAGCCCTGACCTACTTGGAATGTTAATGCAATGTTATTAAATGTATTATTTAGATTATTCAGTGTATCAGACTTGGGCTTATAAGCAAGTGACTGCTCTGCTGTGTAGGCCTGTGCTTATTGTGCTGGTGTCCATTTTCATTTGGATTTGACTCCCTGCTGAGTCTTATGGTATGCAATATTATTGTGCTGACTGCAAGCTCAGATTGATGTGTTCTTTGTGTGTGAGCTGTTCGTTGAGTAGCAGTCGGCTTAGGCTTACACATGGGCAGCGTATTGATTATGCATTCACATTCAGGAGCTGTTGCTCCTCCATCATACACGGTTGACTCATGGTAGAAATAATTCTGAGATGTGAGCTGTTATTGATTTGGCAACATTTGATCTGGAACATAGGTGGCAGGACTAAACCTAACACTTACGCTTTTCTGTGCTAAAGGTTTCATAGCTCACGTAGCCTTCAGCCTGCCCTGGCTTGAGTTCAGCAGTGCAGTATTAGGCATGTGTTTTTTTTGTGAGAAAACGCCAATTTTCATACCACCAAAGTCAGAAGGCTTGGGTATGTCATGAGCACACCCATCAAGAGCCTTAATTGATGAAACCAGGAGAGAACATTCAGCAATAAATCCAGATTCCAATGGGTCCCCCAGAAAGATATTTAGGGCGGGAAATCTCATCATTTCCTGATAAAGATTTTGCTTATAGGGAAGCCCCCAACTTTGAGTGCTTACCATGATTCGGCCCCATTGATACTTGATCATGGTGAAAGTGTAGCCGTACACAGTCACGTCCACCTCCCTGACGAAGGAGACGGCGGTGCTGCCACGGTTGTCATTCCTCTCCTCTATGGAGAAGGGCACCAGGCCCGCCACGTCACCACAGGTCTTGGAGATAGTGTACTTGCAGGTGCCCTGGAAGTCATAGTTGAACCCGTCGAAGGTGTGATAGTGGGGGTCACCCCAGGCCCAGCAGGTGCCAATGTATTGGGGTACGCACACAGCTTCGCCCTTCTCTACCTGGCACGTCTCTTTCACACGGCACTTGGCATCCTTGCAAGGATCTGCATGAGACCAAAGAGAGATTATCCTCATCTAGAAATACATTTTCAGTTTCATTTGCATTGAAGTTGACTGTAGATCTTTATTATTACATTATACATTTGTGTATCTGATGCTTTATAATGAATTTTTAAAATAAATATTTCAGTGATACAGCTGAAACTTACAGAAACTATTCAGGGCATGTTCCTTGTTGAAGAGTACAACAGCAGTACACCCACCTAGGATTTGCACCTTCAATCTCCTTTGCAAACCCACGCGTAACCCCTGAACTACCACTCTTGGAAGCTGGCTGCACTTAATGTGATGCAGAATGAGTGAGTTTCACATCAGTAAGGATTGTTGGGTGAGATTCTGAGCCTGTGATCTTACCTGTACTGAAGCACGCCCTGACCCCCTTCCTGACGAGACACTTGGTTCCGCTGGGACAAGTGTGGGCCTGGCAGCTCAGCCCTTTAACGGCATCACACGTGCACACCTGCTTGCAGTCGTCATCGTACACCACTTCCCCTGGCTGAGGAAACCCACAAACAACAGTGATCACATGACTCACATCCTGGATCTGAAATGCCACAGGTTCTGGTCGCCCCCTCCCTCCTCCCTGATGGCCCCCCCTGCATTTACAACAGCAGAAACTATTGAGACTATTCAGATTGCACCATAGCTCCTAAACCCTTAATCGTTTCTTTCTTGGAATTTTTTTTTGAATAATGCTAGTTGCACCTGTTTAAAAATACAGTTGTAGCCAAAGGTTTACATGTACACCTAGGATAAATATATTCAAACTCTGCACATTTCATGTTACCATACATTTCTTTTGGCAAGTCAATTAGGGCATCTACTTTGTTCATATCAACTGTCATTTTAAAACAATTGATTACAGACAGATTTATTTCAGCTTTAATTCACTCTATCAGAATTCCAGTGGGTCAAAATTTTACGTACACCAAGTTGACTGTCTCTTTAAACAGTCTGGAAGATTCCAGAAATTGATGTAATGACTTTTTAGAAGCTTCTGATTGGCCAATTGTCATAATTAGGAGTTAACTGGGAGTTCATTGGCACCTGTGCCTGTATTTATGGGCCTACCTTTAGAGCCACTACCTTTTTGCCCTTGATACCATGGGACACTGCATTATTCAGGACGGAAGCACAAATTAACTCTCAGGGCTGAACGCACTTTGGTCCGAAAGATTCAACTGAACCTGAAGACAACAACAAAGGAACTGGTGAAGGAGTCGGAGGCATCAAGTACCAAATTATCTACATCCATCATTAAGAAAATCCTACATCGCCATGGCCTGAAAGGCTGTTGTGCGAGGAAGAAACACCTACTCCAAGACCAGCATAAAAAAGCCAGAATGAAGTTTGCAGGTGATCACCAGGATGAAGACCTAGCCTTTTGGAGGAGTGTTCTCTGGTCAGATTAAACAAAAATTGAACAGTTTGGCCATAATGATCAGAGCTATGTATGGAGGAAAAAGGGTGAGGCTTTTAATCCGAAGAACACCATCCCAGCTGTGAAGCACGGGGGTGGCAGAATCATGTTGTGAAGGTGTTTTGCTGGAAAAGGGAATAGGGCACTTCAGAAAATAGATGGCATCATGAGGAAGGAGCATTATCTAGAAATACACCTTACAACAACACCTTAAGACATCAGCTAGAAAGTTAAAACTTGGTCGCAACTGGATCTTCCAGCAAGCCAGTGATCCTAAGTATACCTCCAAAGTTGTAACAAAATGGCTTAAAGACAACAAAGTGAAAGTATTGGAGTGGCCATCACAAAGCGCTGCCCTGAATCCCATAGAAAATTTGTGGACTGAACTAAAAAAGCATGTCTGAGCAAGGAGGCCCACAAACCTGACTGAGTTACACCAGTTCTGTCTGGAGGAATTGGCAAAAATTCTGGCAAAGTAATGCGAAGGCTGCCCCAAGCATTTGATTCAAGTTAAGTAATTGAAAGGCAATGCCTCCAAATGCTAACAAAGTGTATGTAAACTTTTGACCCACTAAAAATCTGATACAGTTCATAAAAGCTCTTAGCTATTATTTTGAAATGTCCTCTTCTGGAAATAAAATAGATACCCTAATTGACTTAACACTGGAAATGTATGGTAATATAAAATGTGTGGAGTCATAAAAAATTGAGTTTGAATGTCTTTAGCCAAGGTGTACGTAAATTTTTGGCCTCAACTGTATGTTATCTGTCTAGTGTTACTTTTTTAGTTACAATACACTTTGTCTTTTCCACTTATTGGTTATTAATGGCCTGTCGTGTCTTCCAGGTAAAACTATATTTTTGTATTCCTGAGAGTTACACTGATGTTCTCCACTTCAGTAAGTCACTCAGGATAAGAACATCTGCTAAGTTTTTGTAATGCAATGTAATGTATGCTACCCAGAAGGTTTCGTTATTCTCCAGTTGATGCTCAAATTTTCATAAATTTACACATGAATATTAACTAGGAGTTGCGGCCAAGAACGATTCCAGAGGCCGCAGGTTGCCTTTGGGCACGCTTGTCAATGTATATTCAAAAGTAACAAAACTCTCAAATGTGACTTTATGGAGTAGAGAGGAGAGCAGAGAAGTGGTACATAGGAGCTAACCATCTGGTTATTATCGAGAACCTCGGGTAGTGCACACATGCAGAAGAACCACAACCCACCTTGTAGCTGCGTCCGTTGTCATAGCAGCCACACTGCTCGGCCAGGATGCAGCTCTCCCCATTGAAGAGGAAGCCTGCGTCGCAGTCACAGCCCTCTGCACAGGTGCTGGGGCACTTGACGATGACCGAGAGGCCCGGGCAGGAGTTGGCACAGGTTTCCACACAGTTCTCGTAATGGCTGTTGGACGGGCAGGACAATGCTGGAACAGGGAAAGATCGGAGATGCTCAGAATGTCTGCAGACTGAAAATGAATCACGCTTTCCAGTTTTACAGAACCTTTCTCTGGAAAGGAAGAAATAACTTAAAATGCAGACATCAGTAAATTCATCTCTCATTTGTTGCATTTGTACGTCGCTATAGTTTTTCTAATTGTTTTGCTTGAACCTACGGCTTTCACTTATGTGAATATATCAGTCCACATTAACAACCATGAAAACTACACCCTCTACATGCAAAAACAGACAGCAGCCCTTCAGCAGTAACTGAGACTTGAGCCAGCAATCCCAGAGAGCAGTGCTTCAGTGTGGTTGCCAATAAACACCTCAAATTTTTATAATTTGATTAACAGAAAATGCAATCAATTCTGAAACAGGAATCAAGCTAGCAATATTTCTGTTTCATCACTCTGCATTTTCTTTTAGCTCATTACCAGTTCGTGTTTGTTTCTCACGGAAGTGCCTATGACAGGAACACAGTGCATGGAGCAGGGGGAAAGCACCGGCAGAAGCAGAACTGGACACTTATCCAGCATGTGCTGATCACTCAAAACTATCAGCTTCAAGTTAGAGCAGAGCTTTCAAAACTTAGTCCAGGGGACCACTGTGAAAGCTGGTTTTGGTCAAACCTGATTAGTTTAAGTTATATTTTGCAATACATTAGCTCAGAATGCAGGTTTGGTTTCACTTACGACAGAACGATGGAGTCCTCCAGTTCTTGATGTCGGCTCCGGCGATGTGGCAGTTGAGCGCGTAGGAGGCGGCGCTGTCACACAGCACCTTGCGGTCACCATTGGACGTGCAGATGTCGAAGATGCAGTCGTTGAAGTAGGGGACCGGGTCCAGCTTGGCGTGACACACGGCAAAGGGACCTTTGGGATCCGTGAGGATGCCGCAGTAGCTAGGCTTCTGGAAGACTTCCTTCTGCTTGGGGTCGCACTTGGGGCAGTTGTTGCCAGAGCAACCGTCATCACACACTACGCCAGGGATGGCCACCTTCCACGCTGCCCCAAAGACATTGACGTCTCCGACAAGCCTTCCGTCAGGTAGGCGGAACTCGTCATTCATATTTCCATTGAAGTTTCCACACAGGCCACAGGTTTTCCCACGGTAGTTGCCAGGGACTGTGACAGTGATGTGGTACACAAGGTCATAGGTCACTACGAGGCCAAAGTTGGTCTTCACAGTGTAGTCCCTGCCGTCCAGGTAGACCTCCACCGCTCCATCATTAAGATTCAGTGGTACATTGTTGAACACCCCATTGACCTGGTTTTGGTGGGAGGTGATGGTAGCTTGTCAGTACAATTTATTTTCTCCTAAATTTATTCACAACTGTTTGTCTACTGCTCGACTTGTTTTTCTACTACCTTGGTCCTTACGCAACGACTGGGAATAAATGTTGCATTTTTCTTGTTTCAGACAGGGACAACTGCAAAATTACACTCAGAACTCAAGACTCGATTAAGATATATGCAATAAAATAATATCAAAGAAATTAGGTGTTCTAGGACATGGGTTTTCAAGTTTGTCCAAGGCACTTAAAATAAACCAAAAACAAGAGGATTTATTGAAAAGACAGGCCATCAACATGTTATTCAATTGTTTTACAAAAACAAGTCACACAATTAGGTCACCTAAAATAAATTTAGTATTAAATAACATATCTTAAAAATAATTCCATAGCCAAGGCAGAGGTCCCCTCTCACTCACCAAAACGCCACGCATGTTCTCCCGCATGATCAGTGTGTAGCCATAGACCTCCACAGCCACTAGCTCTGTGACGGCAACCTTGCTCCACCAGGCAGGCTTCCACCTCTCGTTCTCCACCTGCACCGAGAATGGGACCAGGTGTGTTCCCTCCAGGCCACACCCCTTGGCCAGGGTGTAGGTGCAGGTGCCCTGGAAGTCAAAGTGGTAGCCGTCGAAGGAGGTGTAGTGGGGGTCCCCGGACGCCACACACACGCCCGACCCCACGGGCTGGCACTTGCGCACTCCGTCCGCTACCTCACACTTCTCATTCGGCCCGCAGGAGAACTTCTTGCATTCCACCTGCCAACATTTACATGAAAACATTACCCCACACATTCAAAACGATTTATGAGCAGAGATGATACCAGGTTATCAGTGTCTCCGCTGATAGTAGCAGTCATTACATCACCCTACAATATAAGGTTACCTGCCTTCGCAGGTGCAAGAGGAAGACTGATAAGATTTCTAATTAAAGGGCATTTGATGTGTCATAAGTAGTATTATGTACTTCCCATAGACATTTGATTTTGCACTTATTTTACCCTTTGTATTTTATATTGTATTTTTAATTAATTTGTGAAGCATTTTAAGTTGCTTGTATTCTTATATTGATGCTCAATTAACAAAGTTAATGCAAAAACCTTTGATCCAATTCATCAGTATTTAAAAGACATTGGAGGAACTAAAGTTTTTTTTTCTTTCAATGACCTATTGACCTATTATTCTTACAAAGGAATTTTGTATGGTTTTTTGAATATCCCATACCCTGACCCAGGGCTGCCCTACCCTGTTCCTGTAGGTTTCACTCTGACCCTAACAAAGAACCCCTTATTCAACAAAGGGATTTAATTGAGCTGCTAATTAGTAGTAACAGATGTGTAAAATTAGGGCTGAAATGAAAATGTACAGGATGGTAAATCTCCAGGAACAGGCTTGGGAAACCCTGGATTAACCAGTGCAGTGTTTGAATTACGGCAGGGATTGAGGGGATCTGACCCCCCTAATTAAGACTTGGACCCCCCCCAAAAGAGGTAAAAACAACAGGTTGGGGGCAGAGATGGGTAACCCCAGAGTAAAAAGACTGACCATGTATTTGCTCCACCACCATGCACTAAACCAGCTGATTCTAATTAGCACAACTCTTCAGCATGATAGGAGAACTAATTATTGTAATCAGGTGGTTTAGTGCATGTTGGTGGAGCAAATACATGGTCAGTCTTTTTACTCTTTGAAGCCGGGTTACCCACCTCTGGTCGGGAGGGTTGAAACATTTATTCATTCCTTCTTACCTGTAATCGTAAATATTACAATAATCGTAAATTACAATAGATTTCCCATCAGTGGCTTCACTAGGGTTGGTGTCTAGTGACGCCATCAATGGGAAATATATTGTAATATTTACAATTACGGGTAAGAAGGATATATAAATGTTTTGACCCCCCCGACCTGTTGTTTTTACCTCTTTTGGGGGGGGTCCAAGTCTTAATTAGGGGGATCAGACCCCCCCAATCATTGCCGTAAATCGAACACCGAACCAGTGTGCTATAAGCAAAATTTGTGAATTGAAACAAACACCCAAGGTCATAGGATTCCCAAAAAACAAGATATTTCAATATATTATTATCTTTCTACAAAATACCAACAATTTAGAAAGGAACTTCAAAATCAAGTATGATTAAAATCTAAGGAGGGAAAGAGTCCTTTAAGTTTGTGAGGTGTCTTAAACAAGCTAGCAAGCATACAGGTTCCCATTGGTGGCATGTTGGCAGCCCAGCAGTTAGTCCAGCAGTGGATTATCTGTTAAGGGAAGGGCAAACGGTTGTCCCTGCCACAAGACTACAGCTGGATTTGCAGAATCGCCAGTGTGCCGATACCCATTGCTGCTGGTGGTCCAGGAGGTGCTTACTTGCTGGGAAAGAAAGTGTAACCTCCTCCCCTCCGGGGTCATACCTCCCCATCCTGTGAGCAGGTGCACTCCTCCTCGCACTTCCCATTGGGATAGAAGATCTCGCTGATCCTGTAGTAGCGGTCATTGTAGACACAGCCGCACTGGGAGAAAGGCACGCAGCGATCGCCGCTCAGGATGAAGCCCTTGTCACAGGTGCAGCCCTCCTGGCACAGCGAATCACAGCCCAGGGGTGGAGACAGGCTCTGGCAGGTGGTTGGGCAGCCGGCGCCGCACACCTCGTAGTGGCTGTTTAATGGGCATTTGGTAGCTGAAGGATGGAAGTAATCACATTTCATATGAGATGGAGATGCCATTTTAATCACATTAAAGGTCCCGAAGGTTTGATCTGCTTACTCTGGCTAATAAGTATTAGTCATTATTGTGTTACACTGATTAATTACATTTAACAGCAAACGGTGAGGCATGTGCTACAGTCCATAGGGTGGCTGACTCTCAAGCCAAATACACCCATGTGCAGGGGAGGGTTTGATCCCCTACCATAGCACCATCTGAGCTGTGTTCCCTTCTCGATTTGTTACCCTCTCTGTTTTCTGTCTGAATAATAAATGTAAAAACTTTGACATAAGAGACTAATAAAAGATAGGGGATGCAGGGGACATAGGGGACAAAACACTCACGACAGAACTTTTCAGAGCGCCAGGGGTAGACCTTGGCCCCGCTGTCCTGGCAGGCAGTGGTGTAGTCGGTGATGGCCTTGCACAGCACGTCCTTCCGGCCCTTGTAGAGGCAAACGTCGTAGACACAGTCCTGGAAGGCGCCGCTGGGGTCCACATTGGCGTGACAGTCACGGAAGGGCCCCTTGGGGTCGCGCAGGAGCCCGCAGAAATCGTTGGTTTCATACTCGCGCTTCTGTGTGATGTCACAGTCAGGGCAGGCCCCCTTGCAGCCGTGCACGCAGCCCGGGATCTCCGCCACCTGCCAGCTCTTGCCGAATTCGGTGGGGTTGGCTGAGACCTTGCCGTCCTTCTCTGTCAGGTCGTCCTGCTGTTTGCCGTTGTAGTTACCACACAGGCCGCACACGGCACCCTTGTAGGTGCTGGGGAGGGTGACAGAGACCGCGCTGTTCCAGTCAAATGACACCTTCAGCCCGAAGTTAGTCTTGACCACTGCATACCAGCCACTCTTGTAGATGTACACATTGCCATCAGCCAGGTACACAGGCAAGTGTGTGAGCTCTCCATTCACCTGCAAGGTAAATATCAAGTTTAATAAATGGTGTATGTCATGTTCATTATCCCATAGAGGGTAAAAAACAAACTTTACATTCACCCATTTATACATTTTTTTGCAACATCTGCTTATCAATTAATAAACTTTACTTAGGAAATCTAAATTTAATTTTGCTTTGCAACTGAAGAGTTACGGTATATTTTATGTTGCTCTGGATGAGGTCTGCCAAATGAAGGTCATGTTAGCAGCACAATGATATGATGCAGAATTTTTGTATTATTTGATAGCATTAGCCTGCACAAATCAGTAGTCACAAATTTAAAAGAAAAGGACTCACCATGACCTTCCCACTGTTCTCCTTACTGATGTCGATTCTCAGGCCGTACACTTTAATCTCTACCAGCTTGGTGAAAGACACTACCCTACTGCCTCGGAAGTCATTCTGCACCAGCACCTCGAAGCTTACAAGGCCGGGGTCGTTGGAGCAAACTCCCACCAGCTGGTACACGCATGTTCCCTGGAAGTCGTAGCGTTGCCCGTCAAAGGTGTTGTAGTGGGGGTCGCCAATGGCCGAGCAGGTGCTGTAGGACACCGGGTGGCAGTCCCTGATGCCGTTTACCACCTGGCACTGTTCCCCGGCCTTGCACCCGGTGTCCTTGCACTCCACCTGATTGCTGGTGGGGTTGCAGTAGCACCGTTTGTGGCAGCCGTCGTCTGCCCAGACGGACTCTCTGGGTGGAATATGCCGGCCTTCATAGGGGCAGCCGCAGCTCTGCTTGGGCACGCATTTGCCACCACTCAGGACGAAGCCATCGTCACAGGTGCAGCTCTCCACACAGAGGGCTTTACATTTGGATGGGGCACTGGGGTCAGCGCAGGTGGCAGGGCAGGCAGTCCCACACAGCTCGTAGTGGCTGTGTGCCGGACACTTGGCCGCTGGGAAGGCATGAGAATGGGAGAGTTAATATGCAACAGGAAACAATGAGAAACTTATGATAAAAAAAGTTGGATCTCTGTTGTTCAGCATTGGAATTTATTGCTACATACTGTGTTTAGGGTTGGGTTTGACTCCATGTCATTTCATTCAGTTCAGGAAAGAAATTGAAATCGTCAGAACATTACTGGAATTTTTCAAGCAATTGTAATTCAATAAATGTTCTAGATTGACGCAATTGAAACGGAATTTCCCCCGAACTAGGGATGTCACAATGTATGAGCCATAAACAAGTTAGTTAGGTAGAATCGGCTCTATCTCGTGGAGTGCAGCTGGAATGACACACCAGTCAACATAATGCAGGCATTTACGTGATCATATGAAATACACCATAAAATGCAAACAATAAAAATGTGTTTTACTAGTTTTCCTATTGAGCATTTATTTGTACACAGAATAATAATGAATACTAATGACTTTTTCCATACAGACCTGATTGTATTCCATTGTTGCTGTAGCCTACTCTCTAGCCTGGCAAGAGCATCAAGGACAATTGTTGTAAGCAGTTTGGTTAATTGACGCTATCCTGCAGAGTACTGTAGGAATTACATGGGTCGCCTCGCTCTCCATTGAAAATAAACGACTTCCGGTGAGAGCCTCGCAGGAATGCAGTGTTTGGTGTAAGTCCTGGGCAACTCATGATGATTTCACATCCTAATAGATATCAGTCGTGACTCAGTTTGTGCACCGCTGTTCTGGAACACGGTTTAAGTTTTGAGAAAACATTCCAAAAAATGTTATACTTCAAAGGGTTTTAAAAAGCTATGACATTGAAAAAAAACTGGTATGTAGCTTTTAAGAATTTAATAGTTAACATTAAACAGCAGCTAGTGTCTCTTTCAAGTACAAAAATGTATGTCACACCCTTAATAAACGGCACAAGCCCCAGCAGAAGATGAAATTCAATTTATCATAAACGCCATATATTTTCTGAATAGTCATTGACTTTGAAAGCGGACAAGCGATGTGACGTAATTTAAATAGCATCTGTGCAGTCGGTTTCTGGTAACTTTATTTAGTCCTATTCTTATAATTGATTCAATATTGAGCAAAATGTGAGTTTAAAAATCGCAGAACATCAGTGGACTATATCATATTAAGAATTTTGTCCATAATGCATTAATTTAATGTTAAACTGATATTTTAATCACAATGACTACTTATGTTTGGTGGAGCTATCGCTGCAGGAGCATTAGGCTTCTGTTTGCTTACCGTCTCATTTTTGGTGTTCCCATGTTTCACAGCTTTCCTAGATGTCTTTCTCTGCTTGTTGTCAGTCACATAAAGACTACAGGCACCATAACCGAGTAGGTAGTGAAAAGAAAGTTCTTTAGACTAAGGGAGCCGATCACACAGAACGCCCAAATTCAAGTGCGCACATACACAAATGTAGCTACTCACGGCATCGGGCCTTGTTCCTCCAGTCGAACACTTTGATGCCGGCTGCCTGGCAGGCACTGACATAGCCCTCCAAAGCCTGGCACAGGAAGTGCCTCAGCCCATCGCCCATGCACATGTCATACACGCAGTTTTCCAGGTAGATGCGCGGGTCGATGGCGGCGTGGCACAAGCGGAAGGGCCCGTCCATGATGCTGGTGAGGAGGCCACAGAAGACCTCACCCTCCCAGCGCTTCAGCAGGTTGTGCTCGCACTTCTCGCATTGTCCCGAGCACTCGTCTCGGCAGAGTACATCACCGGCCAGACCTGGGACCTGTAATGTTGAGCTCATGGGTTATCAGTGGTGGGTGTACCTCAAACACCACCCAAGATTATCAATGAGTTTGTGGAAAACTGTCTAACTCCTTAGCCAGTAGCACAAAGAGCACATAGGAGTTCATTCATGTGCAAATTAGAAATATGAAGGTACGAACCTTCCAGCTGCGTCCAAAGTCAACATCATTGGGTGCCTGTGAGCCGCTGGGCGTGGTAAAGTCATCATTGGGATTGCCATTGAAGTTGCCACACATGCCGCACACTTTGCCGGCAAAGGCACCTGAGAGGGTGACCACAATGTAAGACTCCCAGTCATACTGCACCGTCAGGCCAAAGTCCGTCTCAATCACTACAGATTGCCCCCTCTGGAACAGCTTCAACTTATCCTGTTTCAGGGCCACTGGCAGTCTGTAGAGGCTGTAGTCAACCTGGAAGACATTAGAAAACAGAGCAGCCATTATAATAGCCTGTTGCATTTCAACCAATTATCTGGGCTCTATTTAAAAAAAACACACAGCAATACCAAATTTTCCCGGCTGAAAGTAGGGCTTAGGTGGTCGCTTAGTGTGCCAGCAACTACAGTTGGTCCAGCTGTACTGCTTTCATCAACTTGACGTGTTGTCTCACTATATTTAGCTACATTTACTACGTAAAATTTTCTTAAAGATCCCATCACAAAACATTGAGATGTAGGTGGGAAATATAGCCTATATTGAAAGATTTTACACATTGAAAGGGGGTCATTCTACTGGAATAATGACATTTGGAATTTTAATATGCACAAATGTAATTTCCAAGGGAATAGGGGAGTTACAATCCCCCCAATAATACAAAACCGGCCAAGTAACACTCGCCGCCCCCCCCCCCCCCCCCCCAAAAAAAAAGAAAAATTGCATGTGCATGATGATGAGAAAAATAACTTTAAATAATAAAGATGGGGATCTCATGATGTGATTGAGATACACATTGGTATGGCTGGGTGCCAAAGATTCTGTGACTTTTTGCCATTTTTGTGATTTTGTCTATTTTTAGTCCTTTCTGTGATTTTTCAGGGGTTTTTAATGGTAACTGTTAAACTTAATGTAGCCAACGGTGTCATTTGCATAGGCTTACACATTTCAACAATAGCCTTTTGCCAAATGCTGCGAGAAAATAATATCAACAAATTCTGGACTGTGTTGGGATCAAGGTTCTTCAGTTTTTGAACCTTGTTGCAATCAGATGTTTGACGACCCCTGTCAACAGTGTTGATGCCTAGGGCTTCTTCCCCTAAGGTAACATCAGAGACAACAGTTGGCACTGTCATTTCGATGCAGGAAAAACCCTGAATACTGGTTCACCAGTAGATTAGACCATTGTACATAATATAGTGTAGAGGCATGAGAACAGCAGTCTTCAACTGTAATTTCTGAGACTTTCAAGTAATATAGCTAAAATTTAAGATGATGTAAACAACTGGGTTAGTTGAATAATTGAGAGCAGAAGTTGATATAAAATCCAGAAATGTTAATCGCCCCTTTTGCCCATCACCCTCTCCAATAAACATTGATGCAACAAGAAATATTTACCCTAACAAGTCCATTCTCGGAGCGGGCCACATTGATGGTGACTCCATACACCTTAACTGTGACCAGGCCCACATAGGAGACTTGGACGTTCCCGCGGTTCTCGTTCTGAGTCTCGACCTCGAACGGTGGCAGGTCGTTGTTGGCCTGGCAGTTCTTCGCGATGATGTAGGTGCAGGTGCCCATAAAGTTGAAGTAGCGCCCATCAAATGTGCGGTAGTGTGGGTCGCCCATTGCCCAGCATGTGCCTGATGGGCGTTTTTTGACACAGGTTGGATATCCATCTTTCGTCTGGCATTCCTCGTCTTGGCTGCATGTTATGGAACTGCAGGAAGGTGGGGAAGGACCTGCACCTGAAGAGAGGGAATGAGAGAGGGATAGAGAGAAATAGACAGGGAGAGAGTGAGAAGGAAAGCGTGGGAGCAAGAGAGAGAGAGGGAAAAAGGCAGAGAGAGAGGGAGTGAGAGACAGAGGGTGCACGGTAATCAAAATTTGGAGAATAACTGAGAATAAGAACTGGATCCATTGATCAACGTTGTTGAATAAAAGACAGATACATTCACTAGTGTAATAGGATCATTGTAAATTTTAAAAAGAATAAAGGTATACATGATTTCTTTCATGCTCTAAAGGAAACAATTAAGGTAAGAATTAAAGTGACAAGTAGCAGTTGGAGACTCATCATGTTGGGGTAATATGGTGGCCCTACCTGATTGGCCACAGAGTGCTGGGGCTCCATACCCATTTCGTTCCCTCACGCCAATGCTGTAGACTGCAAAGGACGCGGTGGGGTGGGTGGCACTGTGTTGGCCTGCATCACCCTTGAAGGGTACCTCGGCCCAGGAGAACTCGGACCCGCCTATTGGTGTGAACTGCACATTACTGGGCAGGGGGGCATTGTCAAACCTGAGCCCGGGCAGGTCGCTATTACGGACCAGGAAGAGGGCCTTGTTGTCAAATCCGGCCTGCCCATTCAGGGTGTACGAGGAGCAGAAGCGGTCAGTGGGCAACACCATCATGAGGAACGGGTCATACATCAGGGAACTTCTCATACGGACTCCATTGAACATGTAGAGGACCTGGATGCCTTGGTCGGCGGTGATGAGGGCACCGTTGTTCCTCTCAATGCGGAACTCTTCAATCTGACCCTTGTTCAGAAGCATCACCTTGTCCTGGCCACCCGATTTGATCACCACCTGAGTAGTCTGAGAGGCCTGTATATAGATACTGTCATAGCGGGTTTGGAAGCACAGGGGTGCCACCAGGAAACTCTTGCCCCATTTCTGGACAGGCAGCAGCTGTTCATACACATGGTTGCACTTGGAGAACCTCGAGGTGCAGGTGTGGCCACTGGAGACTGCCACCGGGAGAGTGGAGAGTACCCGGGTGCCCGTTAGATCATGGTAGCTCTGGATCTGCAGACTCTCAAAAGGCTCAAGCTCCACATTGATCTTACTGCCGGGGATAAATGTCTCTCCCTGGAACCCCACCGGCACCAAGGGGAAGATTTGAACTGTGTTGCGCTGCTTGTGGTTGGTGACGGAGAATTCTTTGAAGATTTGATTGGGGGAGGTAGAGGGAGTGAAGACATAGTATTCTGTCCCCCACTCTGTCACGGGGTAGACCAATGAGGTGTCAGCGGTGTACGGCTTGTAGTTAAGGGAGGCTACCACAACTTCCTGAGTGGCCTCGATCTGGACTGTTTTACATGACTTCCGAGAGGCATACATCTCAACTTTGGAAGGCATCTGGATGGTTGTGCCTTCGCCAGCCCCGAGCGTCCGCTCCTGAACGAAGCCCATCTGGGGAACGCTCACCTTGACCTTAGTGTTGGCATGCAGAGCAGAGATTTGGATCTGGAAAGAGGCATCCTTGTAGTCTGGCAGGTGGTTCTGCATGAAGGCTGTAGCAAACTCTTTCCCTGCAAACCCAGCATGGCAGAGTTCTGGAAGACACCCAAAGGGAGGATGAATAAACACTCCTTCAACTTTATTCAGAAGCAGACATTGCAAATGGGGAAAGGTTTATGGTAGAACAAACCCCATTTTAAATCAAGCTTAGTACTACAGTAGCATATAACTAGTATTGATAGTTCAGTGATGTCAAGCTCTTACCTTGAGGTATTGACTAGCAACCCAAACATTTTTATTTTTTACAATTCTCAGCCCTTGCATGTCTCTTATACAAAAGAGTTCTATGAAATCATGAAGAGCGGATATATGGTGCCTGTAGTTTTGGTGGAATGTTGGTTTCACTTTGGAAGCACTATTTGACCGTTCGGAGTCAAGAATGAGAGAATGTGGCCCAATCCCAGACAGAGCTCTCTGGACTTGTGGTCTATGAACTCAAAGACATTTTGACAAATGGCATTTTTTTGGGGATGAATGAGTCCACGTTTTGACAAGGGCTTGAGAGATATAGAAAGGGTGAAATTAAACAAGACTTCCGACATCACCCAATATGTCACACATTTCTGAGAGATGGAGACACAACCTTACTCAAATTTATATGACAACAAAGGAAAAGGTGAGCCATCCACCACCTGAACCAGGCTCAGAGGATCTGTAAATTGTTAGGGGTTGCACTGATGAGTGTTTCAGTGAAATTGAAAGAAAAATGACATGACATTTTTTTCAAATTCATGTAGTGTTAAGAAATTACAGGATGAATGAGGCTGGGCATATTTGTCAGTGGAAAATATTGGCTAATGGAGCAGTCATAGCAAAGTTGTTGAAAATCACGGAAAAATGAAAAAAGACAAAAATCACATATCAAGTGTCAAGTCAAGTCAAGTAGAACTTTATTTGTCCCCAGGGGGGTAATTGGTTGTGCAGCAGTGAAAACAGTACCAAGGCAATTAAATTGCTTTAAATATGCTATTAAATTAACCAATATCTCATGTGCAGCCGTGGAAAATGATTGAAATTACATCAGCAACTGTATTAGCAATTGCCTAACAAGTGCTTGAAGTTACAGAAAAATTAGCTAGTAACAAATGTGAGTGAAATGAATTGATAGGCTAGTGCAGGTAATCAGTTTGGTCCATCACCAAAGGAAAGAGAATGTTTCACAGTTTTTATTTGCAAATCTTACCCATTGCTTACCTACAAAAAAAACAAAAAAGTCTGGTATGTCCTACGTCATTGTCATCATCTGAATTTTGGGCAATGATGCAGACTTAACAGAAGGGTAGATAGAGGGCACAAAAAGTCTGCACGATAGCCCTCGCAGAAAAGCAGTTTTGACAATAGAACAGCCTTCGACGATGGCCATGTGCCTTTAATGAGTCCACAAGTCCAGAGAATGGGATTCAGCCTGTGTGAATCCCTGTGTAAGAAATTAAGTGTTTTTGTGGGTCATACGCGCACCTGTGGGGACTCTAATTTGTTTGTAGGGCCAAAGTTGAAGTGTTGAAGTGTATTTAAAGATGGGCAATGGTCATTGGCGTACCTGTTATACTTGGGTAATGGCAGAATGAGTAAACTGTTGCCGTGGTGCCTTAGGTCCTAATGGCATGAATATCATTTTTTTCTGCATTACTGAACTATATGAAAAGACTTTGGTTTGTTTTTTTTTCCAATGAGGCCAAGTCGTGTTGAAAGTTATTTAGTACGCACAGGCAGATGAGCAGATTTCTCTGTTTCTTTATCCTTTTCTCTTTCCCAGATTCCCCTGCATTAATTTAAAATGGTAATCCTTCACTATTGTTGTAAACCTTTTGTTCAAAAGGAATCGGCATCTGAATTGACCCAGCTCAAATTAATGATAGCACATCCGTTTTTAAACGAAATGTGTTATTGGTTGTCAGCTGGTATTTGCTCAGATCATGTTGGCAGGTAAAAGTGTTTGCCTTTCTGTATGGTGTGACAGCACAATAATCTCTGTCTCCTCAGTGTGATGTTGTTAATTAGGAAGAGCATACATAGCATGTAGGGTGACAAAAAATGGCAAAGATGTCGCACTATTTAGACTGCATTAACAAGCATGACACGACCCTACAAACTACACAGATCACAAAAATAACAAGCCCTGTTATAAATACTGTCAGTTATGGAATCTATCTGTTCTCAATAACATTGAAAAATCAATATTAAAATGTCATACATCTGCTTGCAAAGCAAAGTGACCTGCAGCTATTAGAACCAAAAATCTCAAAGTCTTTGCAGCCTGAGAATTTAATGTAATCCACTTTTTTGCCACATGTCAATCACAGATTACATGTGTATGGAGCCAATGGAGATCAGGTAGAATAAGTGCTTTATGACAAATGCTTTGTGAAAAATGTGAGAACTTTTTAGTAATAATTAAATTTGTCAGTAACAGCAAATGACAGTTAAGACAAATAGAACAGTCAAGAGTGAAGACACAAAAGAATGTTATGGATTGAAACTGAGAAGTCAAATCATTCTTTTAAAATATGAACAAGTTACCCTGCCTTAAATCACATTCGGGGACGAAAGTGCAGTGTATTGTTTTTTTGTGCACAAGCATAAAGAAATGATTTAATCACCACCACTCCTAAAATGACCCCCTTGCCTCTAATCCATTTGCACAGCACAATGGGATTTTAATCAATTCATTTTATTCCGTATTTCATTGGAATGGACACACTGCACTGCTATATTAGTCCCTCAAAGAACTTTTCAATTATTTCTGTGCTGTACTACAGATAAAGTATGATGGTTCTGACTCAACAGCAGTTTAGTATAATTAGCAGTCAAGGACTTTGCAATCCCAAATCTCAGTTTTAATACCACTAGAGTATATTTCAGCAGCGGATGCATGCCCCTTATCCTCTCTGATGTAAAATCCCTTTATGCACAGCTTCAGGTAGAGACACCAAGTTTGCACACACATTTGAGGGCATGAGAAATGGTCACAAAAGAAGCAGTCAGGCATCACCACATTATTAAAAAAGGACAAGGAGACAAACTCAGTGTTCACTTTGGACCACAGTGACTGACTTTCATTCTCAGTTGCATCCATGCAATTGAATGCGTCCCATTGCTCTTTCCTCCTTACTTCCTTTCCTCCACTCTCTCACTACCACTCATCTCCTACCCAGAAGTATGTGGAGGAAAGGAGAACAAAGAGTTGAGAAGAAAATTGGGACAGCTTATCTGCTTCTATTTCATTCTATTGATGAAATAGCCATATTATAACTGTTCTTTTTTGCCAATCCTACTAATAGTCCTGTAGCCAATCAAAAATCTTACACGTGGCTAGCCCATTTAAAGCTGCAAAATAGTTTGTAATAGCTTGTAAGTTTCTATTAGGCTTCAGCCTTTACAAACATGAACATGCATTGTGGTTTGCATTGAGACACCAAATAATATTAAGGGTAATCAGCAACATTAGCTCAAAGTAAACATTTCATAATAGGTCCTATTTTTCACATTTGATGGTTACACAGAAATAAGAAAGAAAAAAAAACGCATTGAGATCCATATAGAAATCATTTTGTCAAGAACGGTGTGGAAAAACTTGACTGTCCTGCGTAGAGCCCTGACCTCAACCCCATCAAACACCTTTGGGATGAGTTGGAAAGCCAGCTGCAAGCCAGGCGTAGTCGCCTAATCAGTGCCCAACCTCACTAATGCTCTTCTGGCTGAATGGAAGCAAATCCCTGCAGCAATGCTCTGACATCTGATACAAAAGCCTTGCCAGAAGAGTGGAGGTTGTTATAGCAGCAAAGGCATGCCCCATACCAATACAGCACCGAGAGTTTGGCGCTTTTCACGGCTCCCTATAGAAATAACCACAATGACCACAGACTCTCAGCCTTTAAAAACATTAATTTCTATACCTTCTGACCCCATTTCAACAGACAGAATTCACAAACAACTTCACACGGACACACAATAAAGCTTTAGACTGAGGGGATTGTGTTTTCTCCTTCTTCTGCTTCTTCTTCTTTTTCCTGACTGATTACATTATCACAAATGCTCCAAGCCTACAAATAGTATGTCTCCCCATTGGACATTTAAGGTACATCAGCCAATAAAAACATCAGATGCACACACAAAAAATACATAAATGCAGACAAAAATTACACATATTGAGGCCTATTAAATACATATAGAATCTTACAAACCTATCCACAAATATGTTTACCCCATTAATGCACTGTATGCTTGTACACACAGGGCCAAATTACTTGAAAGAATTTAGGAAACACTGGGTAGCATTGTTTTGTAAGTAAGTTGCCATTTTTGTACGTTGAAAAAGCGTTTTTCATCAGTTTACTAGCACTAGTCTCATTGCTGAGTATCAAACAATAAGAATTTTCAGTGTTACCCAGGAGGCTACTGCCAATTAAAACATGTATATTTCACTTACCAAATGACAGCAGAGCCACAAAACAAGGCAGTAACAGTTTGGTCCCCATGGCTGAAACACATGAACAACATATTAATGTCCCTGTTCATCAGCAGTTCTTGCCAATAGACAGACAATGTAACCCTGTCAGCATAGACCTGAACACTGATACGCTCCCATAATATGAATTCATGTGAGTCCTGACCTGTTTAATGTATATGTCTCATGATGATGAAGCAATTCCTATAAAAACATGCATGAATAATGGAACATTAAACAGTAAAATTGTGGTCATAGGGTTTTTCCTGCATTGAAATGTCTTAGACAGGCTGCCTTGTTGTTTTTTCAAGCTGCTTATAGGAGAAATCGAGCAAAAAACTGTAGAACTATCAGAAATGGTCTGTGAATTTATTGGTACAATTTGGTCGTGAATGATACTGCATTTTAAGTTTTAAAAGTTTTGACTGCTTTAAAGTATATGCACAACTTTAGACATACTAAATTAACTACAGTAGAATCTGCTTAATTGCATAAAAGAATGAAATGGACTCAGGCATCTGCTATCAACATGATTTTCAAAAACCTGTTTACTTGTGCAACATCTGCAGACTTTTAACGTGTAGGCCTACGTATAGATCATTTTGTGATGTAATCAGACATAACTCCATGAAGATATCTGAAATTGTGTTAATGATTTGTGCAAATATGCTATCGGGATTCAGGATTCGGTAAATGATATGCAAATACTCAAATTATGTGATAATCCATTATGCAAGTACAGTAAATGGATTCTACTGTATTAGCCTACACGTTTTTGCCTATCTGTGCAGATTTAACAGAGAAATACAATTTAATTTAATTTAAGCCTTTAATGTTGTGTAAGGTACAAGTAACACAGGGACAGAAAGGATAATATTGTACGCTATGTTTTGAGTGACACAAATTAAACTTAGTTCAAGGCATATTACAATTCCAAAGACCACTATTCCTGTAGATTGACCCCCTTACAATGTGTAAATCCTTCAGTATAGACTTTATGTCCCCCAAAATTCTGGCAGTTACAATATGTAATCCTTCAATAAATATTTAAATTATTTTTTAAAATGTATATGTCACATGTAAAAAAAAAAAAAATTATAGCCTACAATTCAATGCATTTTGGTGGTCTCTTGAAGACCAGAACTTTACATTCTAAATGTAGCTAAATATAGCAATACGATGCATTGAGTTGACAGTGGCTGTAAAGCTGGACCGACCATAGTTACTGTCACTCAGTCAACACCTAAGCCCAATTTTGATCCAGGAAATACCCTGGCTAACTAGTGAATTTAAATCAGTTGCAGAGATGGATGCAATAGAACAGACTGCAGTAGCAAGAATGAAAGCATACTCACTTGAAGAGGGCCCGCTGATATGACAAAACCCCTTGCGTGCCATCCTTAAATACACACCTGGTCTTGTCCTGGCATCCAATCAGAATGCTTGAACACCAGCGTCTTCAAAAGATGACATGCCCTATAAACACACTACCTGTTGACACATTACTTTTCTTAATCATAACAAAACACACACACACACACACACACACACACACAGACTGTCGAGTATGAAAGGCGGAGGGGTTGGGAGCTAATAGTCACCTATCCCTCATATTTTATATTCATGGAATATACTGCAATATATTTTAAATAAAGCTTACACTGCAATATGCTTTCAGAAAGCAGCAATAACTTGCATACTTGCCATGAATTGTCGTCGTGGTTGAGACAGTACCTTTTATTTCAACTCATTTTCAGTGCATTCTAACTTCGTAGGGGGTCAGAATTGAAAAGAAAAAAGATTGCTGTGTTCCACTCCCGCAGCACAAACCCCTGTATCATCTAAAATGTGACCCAGCACATCTAACCCGACCAAAAACATTTATATGAGCAGATTAGTAGGAGGCTACTTTCGTTACTGATTACATTGCAGGCACTTAGCAGACACTCTTGTCCATAGCAACTTACACAACTTTTTACGTGGCATATTTACATCCATTTATACAGCTGGATATAAGCTGAAGCAATGCAGTTTTCGTACCTTGCTCAAGGGAACAACAACAATGTCCTACCCAGGAACTGAACCTGCAACCTTCAGGTTGCAAGACCAGTTCCTTACCCAGTATTCTACAATCTACTTAATTCAATCTTAAGTTTTTACTTTTGTAAAGATAAGTATAGAAAAATTATTCAAGCCGAACAACCGATACTCGTTTAAAAATGTAACCTCATTATCTAAAATTCTTCTCAGCCATCACTGTAATAGCTTGCCCCTGGCTGGCAGTGTACTGGGTATAGAAGTTATACTGTCCAAGTAGTTCCGGGTCTCATTGGCTGTACTGAAGGACTGCTGGGCAAGTACTGGTCAGCTTGTTTTATTCCAGAGAATTTATACAAACTGGAGATACAATATTTTTGGCGTGTATGCAATTGTCAATCGGACAACAATGTTAATTTTTCCAGTGAATTTCCAAGCAAAAAATGGACATTCTATCAAGGCTTCTCCAAGTTAGCACGTTTCTGGGACAAAAAATAACCTTTTTTTTTTTTTTGCTGGATTATTGCTGTGGCAAGCATATCGACTTTATTGTGATTGTGTTGTCTGTGGATTCCAAAATATAAAGAAGGCGAGGACCCCCCAAGCTTTGTTTTGCCACCCTACCTTACATAATTAGAAACCGTTGTCACTAAAACATTGGCATGGTTATCTAGTTTATAGAGATAGAACCATGAGATGTAACACTTTCATACAGTGTACCATATGACCAGACTGATTGAAAGTTTTTTAAACCTGAGGAAGGGGAAAATACTAGTGTTTTCGTATATCCACCAGTTTCAGGCTCTTGACTTGACAAATGCGTTAAATCAGCATTTTAAGGTTTAGATTTGTCCTTTCCCTCTACAGCCTTTGATATCTTTCAACAAACCATAAATTGACAAGTAAATCAAAGATACTTTGGAAACCATATGTAATTTTGGATTGATAGAGCAGAACATTGCAGAAATGACAGTTTAAGATATTTGGTACATCACTGTCCTGTCTCTTCTTCGGACTAGGCTATTGTTCAAGGACTGCAGCTGTAGTTGATTCATGGCGTAGGCTATCTTATTTGCATTTAAGGCAAACATGTCTCATATGGTTCCTGGTAATCGCATAATCCTTCTAAATATTAATTTAGTGTTAGATCAATATATTGGCCAAATATTTCTCATTTATGTGAAATGGAGCATGCTATTGCTCGGTGGGGCGTTTTAATTTACTTTTAATGGGGAGAGGCAGGTCACCTCACATCTTCTACTGGGAGTGCACAGCAAGGCCCTGAGAAAAGTCTTTGCAAACAAATGTGACATCCTACAACTTGTTGTTCTGGCTTGGAGTTCAGCGGCCATCAGAAAAAGGCCCCAAAATCATTTCTGCTGCAGCCCAGCATGTTTCACACAACCAAATTGCTTGCCGATTATAAGGAAACCACAAAATTTGCAGACACTGAAGCCTTCCAGGAACTGAGTGTCACACCCCGATACGGAATAAATGGTCAACCTTTAAACCACGAGCCATCAACGCTAATGTAGTCATGTAGGTATGATGAATGCTGCACAATGTGCATAATGGTTCTGTTATAATGGTCCCTATCAATGCATGATTATGTTCCCATCAGAGGTTTCACATAGAGGGGGAAAAACTGCACTTAGAATCATTATCAATCATTAGACACAAGTTAGGTAGAAAGATGCTCAAACCAGGTCAAGGGACAGTGGTTTCTTAATCATGAACTGGTGCATTTTGAGTACTTAGAGAACGGAAAGATGTAACCACCAACATTACATTACATTACATTACATTTATTTGGCAGACGCTTTTATCCAAAGCGACGTACAAAAAGTGCATTTCGTGGTCATAGACAACTGCTAAACACAGGTTCAGTAAGGTACAATACTTATTTTGTACAGCTATTTCTAGCCAAGAACACAGTTCACACAGTGAACACTATTCTGACCTAACCTCTGCAAAGCCAACTAGGCAGAAGAATAAGCTACAGTATTAGGACAAATACAAATGACCAAAAAGTGCTGGGATGGGGCAACATGTAACAAGTGTCATCAAAAGGGGTTTTTTTTTTAAAGAGGGAAAATATACAGCGTGGTGGTGGTTAGTCTAGGTATAGTCTGAAGAGATGAGTCTTCAGGCCACGGCGGAAGATGGGTACATTACATTACATTACATTTATTTCGCAGACGCTTTTATCCAAAGCGACGTACAAAAAGTGCATATCATGGTCATAGGCAACTGCTGAACACAAGTTCAGAAAGGTATAATACTTATTTTGTACAGCTATTTCTAGCCAAGAACACAGTTCACACAGTGAACACTATTCTAACCTAACCTCTGCAAAGCCAACTAGGCAGAAGAATAAGCTACAGTACTAGGACAAATACAAAATACCAAAAAGTGCTGGGATGGTAGTGAGGGGGAGGTTCGGAGAGGGACGGGGAGTTTGTTCCACCACTGGTGAGCTAGGGTGGAGAAGCTCTGTGATCCCTTTGGGCGAGTGGGAGGGGTTACAAGGCGCCCTGCTGCCGCAGAGCGGAGTGGTCGAGCAGGCACATAGAATCGAGTCATGTCCTGCAAGTAGATGGGGGCTGTCCTGTTGGCAGCAGTGTAGGCAAGGGTCAGGGCTTTGAACCGGATCCTGGCAGCGACCGGTAGCCAGTGGAGTGATCGCAGCAGAGGAGTGACGTGGGAGAATTTGGGAAGGTTGTAGATGAGTCGGGCAGCGGCATTCTGAATCATCTGTAGTGGTTGTATGGCACAAGCTGGCAGGCTTGCAAGGAGAGAGTTGCAGTAATCAAGGCGAGAGGTCACCGTAGCCTGGACGAGCAGCTGGGTGGAGTGCGTCGTCAGGTATGGTCGAATCCTTCTGATGTTGTACAGAAGGAATCTGCAGGACCGTGATGTTGCCTTGATGTGCTCCTTGAGGTCCAGTTGGTCATCCAGGACCACCCCCAAGCTCTTGGTAGAGTGAGAGGCAGTCACTGTGGTGCCATCAACCGTGATTGAGAGCTCACGAAGTAAGGAGGTCTTGCACGGGAAGAAGAGCAGCTCAGTTTTGTTGAGGTTGAGCTTCAGATGGTGGCTGGCCATCCAGGTGGAGATGTCAGCCAGCCTGGAAGAGATATTATCATTGACCTGTGTGGCCGAGGGGGGGAAAGAAAAGAAGAGTTGTGTGTCATCTGCATAACAATGATGGGAGAAGCCATGTGAATTAATGACTGAACCAAGAGATCTGGTGTACAAGGAGAACAGCAGAGGACCCAGTACAGATCCCTGCGGCACTCCCGTAACAAGTGGATGAGAAGCAGAGGCAGACCCCTTCCAGGTGACCTGGTAGGTCCTATCTACAAGATAGGAAGCGAACCAAGACAGGGCAGTCCCGGCGATTCCCATCCCAGCCAAGGTGGAGAGGAGCATTTTATGGTTGACCGTGTCGAAAGCTGCAGACAGGTCAAGAAGGATCAGGACAGAGGAGAGGCGTGAGGCTCTTGCAGTGGCAAGTGCCTCCGTCACAGCTAGGAGCGCAGTTTCTGTTGAGTGCCCGGATCGGAAGCCAGACTGGTGACGGTCTAGCAGGTTGTTCTGATGGAGAAAAGAGGTTAGTTGTTTAAGAACTGCTCGTTCAAGGGTTTTGGACAGAAAGGGTAGAAGCGATACGGGTCGATAATTTGTTACATCGGAGGGGTCTGAGGTGGATTTTTTGAGAAGTGGGGTAACACGAGCCATCTTAAAATCAGAGGGAACATGACCAGAGGAGAGAGAGGAATTAACAATGGAGGACAGATAGGGAAGGAACTCGCTGGAAATGGATTGGAGAACTTTAGATGGGATGGAGTCAAGTGGACAGGTGGTTGCACGATGAGAGGTGATGAGTTGTAATACATCGGAGTCCTCCAGCATCTCAAAGGAGGTCAGTGTGGCTGTGGGTTTGTCCCGGGGGGTTGGGGGGCTCACTGGATGGGCGAAGTTCCGGATTGTAGCCACCTTTCCTTCAAAGGCGGCCAGAAAGTCATCTGCGGAGAGGGAAGAGGGAGGTGGGGGTGGAGGAGGTATGGGGAGGGAAGAGAAGGTGGAGAATAGTTTGCGTGGATTAGAGGCACATGCACTGATCTTCGATTGGAAAAATGAGGCTTTCGCTGACATGAGGGCAGATGTGAAAGTCGCCAGCAGGGTATGATATGCGGTCAGGTCATCAGAGGATCGGGATTTCCTCCACTTCCTCTCTGCAGCCCACAGTGATGTTTTGCTGGAGTGTAGTGACTCAGTCAGCCATGGGCAGGGGGGTGAGGAGCGTGCTGGTTTGGAGACAAGAGGACAAAGTGAGTCGAGGGACTGGGAGAGGCAGGAGTTGAAGGTGGAGGTGGCAAGATCAACTGGCAGGTTAGAGAAAGACGCAGGAGGGGGAAGTGTAGACAGAGCAGTGGAGATGAGGGAGGATTGTGACAGAGTAGAGCGATTTCTCCTGAAAGTTACTGTGGGTGAGCTGTTGGATGAATTGAGGGGGAGTAAATAGGAGAGGGAGAAAGAAAGAAAGAAGTGGTCCGAGACATGGAGGGGAGTCACTGTAAGTTGGGGAATGGAGCAGCTTCTGGTGAATACAAGGTCTAGTTGGTTACCAGCCTTGTGTGTGGGGGGGGGGAGAGGACAGGGATAGGGCGAAAGACTGGAGGAGTGAGGCAACCCTGGACAGTTGGGAGGTCTCTGGTGGGAGGTTGAAGTCTCCCAGTAGAATAGCAGGAGTGCCATCCTCAGGGAGGGAGCTCAGGAGAGTGTCCAACTCGTTCCAGGAAAGAGCCGAGTGGACCTGGAGGACGGTATAGAACAATAATGTGAAATTTTGAGGGTGATTTACAGTAATTGCATGAAATTCAAAGGAGGAGGAAGTAGGGTTAAACCAACAGAACATAGCGTAACAAAGGACCAAAGTATTCACTTGAACTGCACCATGGACCAGACTTTTCAAATCTTAAGGCAAATGCAGTTTCCTGGCATTGTGTGGAATATAAGGGGACAAGTCCATCCATGAGGTGAAGAGGAGTTCAGCTTCATGACATATGAAAAAAAAAATCTAAATTGTTAACAGCAGATTATGGTTTCTGTTGATGTAGAGCATGGGGTCCTCAATCTTGTTCAGAAAAGGCTGGTTTGGATGCTGGTTTTTGTCTCAACAAGCAGTTGATTGTACACACAGATTGTACTGATCGAGGTTCTTCACAAAGAGTGTAGTGGTTGATGAGTAGAATCAGGCATGGAACTGCTTGGTTGGAATGAAAGCTGCACCCACACCAGCCCTTTCTGGATAAGGATTAAGGACCTGTGGTGAGGGCTGGAAGGAGTTAGCAGAATAATAAAAGGCTTGGACTAAAGTGTGTTGGGCAACTACCTAGCTTGGAGAAACAACCCAAAGAACAGGTACAGGGAGGTAGCCATTTGAGTTATGAATGTGTGTGTGAGTGGGTGTATGTGTATCAACAGGGCTGGCCTGGCATTCTTTATAGGATTTTGTATCTTTAAAAAAATAGGTTAATACATTGACAGGCACTATGTTAGATACCAGGGTTTCACTGCTGACTTTGTAGCTTGGTTTAATGGTTGCCTAATCTAGTGACTCCGCATACAAGCTCACAAACATTCCCATAATAGCTGAAGCTGTCCCTCTCAAAAAGATCTCAAAATATTCATATTCAATGTCACCGTAATGCTTACCAGCAGAGAGTCAATTTCCTTATAACCTTAAAAATATGTGCTGTACTGTAACTTGACCTGAACCAATGATGATATATAAAAAGAAATAAATCAGTACTCCTTGGATCTTCCCTTTATTGTTAAGTATGCGAAGTCCAGGAGAAGGTCATCCCCCTCCTCTCTTTCAGTAAATAAAATGTGTTCCTTTCTTTTTGTTGGAATAAGTTTTTAATAGGTGTTTGGAAGTGGGCATCTGAGTCCTACAACTAGGTCTGGCATTCTACATTTAATTTCTGGTGTTTCTGCTGTCTTTTGGTTTTGAATGTCAGTCGTGGCACAAGCTTTGGATTAACGTGGGAGAAACAGCTGTGGTTGGGTTTTTTTCATTCATTCCTTTTGTGACTATATCCTGTCCATGTCTGTAACCTTTGTTGTTTTTTAAGGTAGTTGAACGTCGTCTTTAGATTAGACATGAATATTTGTTGCTATTTAAAAGATTTCTTCATTTTAATCTGGTGAGTTGTACATTTTAATAAAGGTTGATCCAACAGGTTTCTTTGCCTATCAACAAATTTGGTAATTTAATTGATCATTTCCAAATTAAATCAAATAAACATATTTTACATGTTGGAGAAGTGAAGTTTTATACTTGAGTTCTGTATTGTGCCGGATTTTCAACAAGGGTGTTAGCTGTTAAAACTGCTGGATTTAGAAAATAAACATGTTTGAATTAATCCTCACTTCCTCGACATATGTGTACTTTACTTGATAAGGTCCAAGTAAAATACACACTGATGTTTTAGTAGGGGAGGACAACCCATAACCAAATAAAACATGACCAAAAATAAATAAGTATTTGATCGCAGTTCCTTCTTCACGAAAGGATGGGGAATAAAAGAACTGACTTGACTGGTCAGACAAGTCCTGTGTCCAGGTGTCAGATATGAATAGGATTTAGGACTACATACAAATGTCACCCAAATCAGAATTGAAAATATCTAGTTCCTTTAGCTTTGCCGTTTAGACAAGGATGCTTGGGGAGCAGGGATATGGATTGATTTTTAAACAGTCTTTTCATAAGCACATAAGGTATACCAATTAATGGGAATCATTTTAGATTCCTTTTTAATAATACAATGGGACCTCATGGCCGTTGTATTTGGAAATTTGATTTATAACCTTTCTTGTTAATGTGCATTTACCTGCATATTGTCCCCTCCTTTTCGTTCCGACTCATTACCCAGTGAAAGTTTTGGCAGTCATGATCATTTTTTGGCAACAATGCCTTCACACCATGAATTAGCCAACATTCAGATAAAGATAAGGCTGTTTTTTCAGTGGGTATGTATTCCCTAAGGGGATATCAAGACTGTTTTTAATTTTTTTCTACTTTGTTTCTTCAGCAGTGCGTTAGCATTGGGTATTTATTCAATTTTTTATGATGTTGCATTTACATGTGATGAGGATCTTGAGGATCCATCTTTTTCTTGTGACCAGTTATACAACATCTTTGTTTCATGTTATAGCTTTCCCCAAGGAAAAGTTGTAGGTCAAAATGTTGTTCTGGGAGCATTCAAAACCACATGTGGGGCATTTCTTTCCTCATCACCTCACTGGAGAAGCTACAGGTGATGATTTGCATTCAAAATATAAGATGTTAAGGAACAAGTGGGAAACCAAAGCTGGATTTACCAACATGACATGACATGACAATCAACATGACAGAGGCAGGACATTAGAGGGACACTGCTGGGCATGGGTTTAAAATCTTTATTGCACCATATGAGCAGATTCACAGAACGGTGCGCACATGGTTAAAGTACATCAGCCAGCTGGGTTTCAAAGCTCCACGAGTCACCAAAGCCACTTGAAATGATGGGAGCTGCATCATTGCCTATTCTTTTCCCACTACAAGTTCAAGAAATAAATGCTTTTTCGCTCATGAATATTAATAATCTTACCAATGCCAACACAAATAATACCAATACTGTTGCAAACATAGTAATACTAAGAGCTTTAATGTACTAATAGCCTATATCATACAAACACTAATGAATGTTTCGCAGAAGCCATATTTTATGTAATGTCACATGAAATGTGTTTGTGATATGTGATCGATTTTTAATGCTCGTGAGATTGAGGCCAAAGACAATTTTCCATCCTTGTTTGGACAATAAAGTTGCATTGTCAATGATAATGCAAATTTTTCCCATCATGAGTACATTAAATAAAGCAGGGTTTTGGGGCCAGCCGTAGGGCACAGTGCCAGCAGTGGGATCAGATGGGATCTGAACACAACTCAAAAGTAAAGAAAAAACGATTCTCTAAATGTAGAGAACAATTCAGTCCATTCTGATCGGCTCTGTATTTAAGTTCAGCATTTACAAATCTTGCTCTATTCATTTGCAAACTGCATTCTTAGAAAGTTTTTATACGCAACTTTCCTCGCTTTAATTATAATTAAACAAATTATTGTGGGGAAGGGGTGAGGGGGTGCTTAGATGTGCGGAACAAAGTGAACATATTGTGGCTAGGTTGTTCCGAGTAAGAAATTGCAAAGAAGCTTAAGATTTCCATATCCATTCTATATCAGAATCAGTGCATTTGTGCTTAAACTGTTCAGCGAGGGTGCTGTCTTAAAATGACAATCCTCTATGTAGTTTGAATAACAAGTGCCCATAGAAAAATATATTCTTGCTCATAAAAAAAATATGTGTTCACTTATTATTGAAAACAAAGTTTCTGATGAAGCCCGGGGTGGCCAAAATGTCATGTTTAGTATGAGACATTTACACCTTCAGTCCTCCTTAAAACTGACATGCTGCAGTATTATTTTATGGTGGCATCTTAGTATGGTTGCCGTCGGATATCTAGTTCTTACATTATCACCTTAGAGAAACAGACAATATCATTTTAAAAGGCAAACTTGCCCTGTGTGACCATATAAGTGTTTTTGTTTTCTCTCTCCCCACTCTCTGTTCCACAGACCTCAAGGAAACATCCTTGGGCAAGTAGGGTCACCATGGAGGACTTCTAACTAGGGTGTCCTGGAGAGTTTTGTCTCCTGTGAAAGTTTTATGGCTTTATTGCCTTTTGGAGGAAACTCAAACACTCAGAGACGCTGCGTGGCTATATGTCGCACAAAGATCCATATTCCTTTTACATTTGAATATAATCTGTGACATTTAATTGAAATCACTGAGAGAAAATCTTACTGTCTACATAACATAGATAATGTAATTTTAGAATCAGTTTCAGTTTCAAATGGAAACCAACATGGTACGATTTTTTTTTGTTAAATGAAAAATATTTCGCCTGACGGTGGATATTGCAACTGACGGCCTTTCATCTATAGCTACTTGCTGTGCTACTAGCTGAAGTGGACACAGCAATAAACTCTAATCGTGTTCGATAACTTGAAAAAGGGCTTCCAAGGTTCAAGCTCGGCACATATTATACATACCAGTATGACGGTTGACAAGACCAGTTTAATTTTTCAGTATTTAACACAATTTCATAGGTTCTTTGTCCCTCGTTATAAAATCTGGCCGTAAACAAACAATGGAAAGGTTATTCATTAATGTGCAGAAATATTGTCTGTGGGAAAAAAGACAATATGTATTGTGCTACTGATGGAAAATATGGCTGTAAAACTTTAGTATCTAGTGAAATTGCATAAATAAAAAGGTAATTATGTTATTTCCATCCATGTGAAAAATGACCATTTGACTTGTTAATTTAATCAAATAAGCATTAAAATGACCATATAGCTATATATTCCAGAAATACAAACACACACACTCTGAATACCAATGTCCATTTTTGCACATTTGGAAATAATGGCAGTTATTTTTCAGCAGTTATTACTATTTTTATGACAGTTATAACTTGAAACGTGATGCACATGGTCAGACGTGCATACTTGCATTAACATTTACAGTTTGCCATCTACAGTGTGTACCATATACTGTGTAGCCCGTTACAAACACACATACAACATTTTTTTGTTTTTTTGTTTCTTATCACAAGACGTTCAGCAAGATATACTGTTTTGATGAATACGGTAGTGCTTCCTTTTTTTGTACCTAATTAAAATTAAGAATACTTCATACGCAGCGCCATCCTGCGCTATCCCCACACACAGTATCTATGATTGTGGGCAGCCATTGCTGGCTCACTGATAGGCCTACTTGTAGGCATTATTAACGTCTTCTCCACTATGGTCATGAAGTTCACTTCCCCAGGATCGTTTGACCCCGGACCAATGGACTGGACTCACGTGTTCCACAGAACCACTGGTTCAGCAGGGCCCTCAGTACTTCCCCATGTTCTGAGCAGAGTAGGTTTTCCCCAACGGAGTATTCGTATCACAAGTCACATGAACAAATGTAGTGAAATGGCCTGTAGCATTGCTTCGGAATTGTGCTTTGTAAAAGTAGTGTAACGTGGAATGATTTTTTATAGCGGCAATTTGGCAGGAAGACAAATTTCACTAAGTATCATATGGGTTTATTAAAGATGTGTAGAGTACATAACTTTGTATAGGAGTGACTTTCGTTTTTATACTAAAAACATTTGTCCGGCCTTTGATAGACAAGATCCTGCTGAAGATGGCAGCTTAGAGCAGATGGGATTCCACGCTGGTTTAAGATGGTTTAAGATGTGTTTTCAACACTTCTAGCTGGTTATAGCTGGTCAAAGATTGTAGAGTAACCTGGTGGTCAACTGGTGGTTTAGTGGAATATATAGGTTGGTCAGCTAAAAGTGTCAAAAACACAGCTTAAACCAGTTTAGGCTGGTTCAAAATAAAATTTTCAGCAGGGGATTCATACACGATTATTTTTTGTCACTGAAGTTATAAAATCATAGTCCGAATACATAGTAAAATAATTAAATAGTAAATAATAATTAAGGGTTTCCTTAATGAAAGCGGACAACCTGTACATGTGTAGTTTTCTATTTTGTTTTTGTTAGTATGCTTTTTTGCATTTGCTGTATGTGTTGGCTGGACTGGTAGCCTGTACATATTCCCACTGTATGTGAGCTTACAGAGGCAATTGGGCATTATACACTGCTTATGTTTAATTATAGCAATGATTGAACTGAATGAACTGAGTGAAAATAAGCTGTAGCAAAAAACAATTTTTGCACTAAGGCTGGGTATGTGGAGATGCAGGAACCGAGAGAAGATTTCTTGAGGAACAAGTTACACCTTTATTTGGGATTCTATATGGTTAGGAGGGTGTGACTCTGAAATCTGCAATCAGAATTTGTGGTGCTGTTTGTGCATGACCTTGAGTTCTCCTTGAGGTGCAGTATGAAGCGGACTGCTGAACTGACAGCAGATTATGGTGGTGATGTGACAAAATTGGGTAAAATTAGTCACCATGATCATTTCTGTAGTTAATCCTGTAAAGTGCCTAAGTACAGTGTGTGCAAGCCCGGCTGACCTTGTGGGAGATGATTTATAATCCAATGCCTTTGAAAGGTCCAGGGGCTGCTGGGTGACTCATTCTGCTTAAATGCATAATTCACCATTTTCTTATACATGTATTTTGACCCAAAAATGTCAGTTCTCCACAAGGTCATTTTGTAGATTTTATAAGTCCATATCAAATCCAAAATGGGGGGTAGACAGGCTACATCAGCATTCAAATTTTTAGTTAAGAACATTCTAATCACATATTTGTGATCTGACACCATAATGGGTTAAAGTTATAGCCTCAGATTATCTTGTTTGCATTAAAAACCTCCTAACAAGCTAAAGTGGATAAATGGTTGCATATAAGCTATTTGCAGTCAGAAGCTGGGGAAAAATACTAAACCTTTGTCCAAGTACGGGTGTGTACATCCTTGTCAGTCAGTACATCACAGACATGATATGCAATGAACTGTTAAATGTATTGTGAACAATGACTGATTACCTCAAAACATTCAACTAAGCAAAACATGTTTTGAGCTTGCAAGGTAATCAATCCACTGTATGTGGTAACTTACCCTTTAGCAGTGAACCACACACAGAATAAGCCTGCTTTACTAAGTAAAACAGGCATGCTCTTAAGTCTTAAGCTGTCTTCTGCCTCCCCATCTTTCTTCCTAATTTTACTATTCTGAATTACTGCATATGGACCAGGTGAAGGTTTTTACTAGGTGACGGGGCTGGAGATTTCAGATGCAACCAGCACCTCATTGTGTACCAGCACCCCCTACTGGTCAGACGGGCACCTGCATGCATTCTGTGTGTACCAGCTGTACACACACATAAAATGTATCCCTCTAATGCAAACACACACACATCTGGAATTGTCATGCCAAACAAGGAGAACGGGGGTCAAACGTTCCAAATAAAGGGTGTGTGAGGCAGTTCAGCGGTGAAACATCTGCAGTTATAGTGTCTGTGAATAAGCCGTTGTCCTGTCATGCCAGAATGACCCTGAGGAACATTCCAGAAAGATTTTAAAGCGAGGCCAGCGGATTCCCAAGAGGGGGAAAGAAATCGGCTAAATTTCTGCCAGTTCAAACTCTTCGTCTTGGTGCTCAGATCTTCCAGTTGCCTTCGAAGACTGAGCTGAGCCTACGTGACTTTATTTACACTGTCAGGTCTTGAAATGAAAAATATGCAAGTAGGTCAATGTTTTCTGAGATAAAATTATAAATGCTTGCAGTTTTTTTTGCCTGTAGCACAAGACAAGGGATTTCATTACCTTACAGAACTTGAACCCAAGAAATTGTTGCTGAGGGAATAAGTGTATAAACAATCTGCTCAGAGATTAAATATGACTAACCTTCAACAAAATTATGGCTGTTTCCAGGGTATAAATTGGCTACTGGTCTGAAGGAAATCACAAAGACCAGCAGAGACTCCTGGCCTCCATGATTGTTTGAGTGCCCTGGCTGAGCCTGGTGGCCCATTTTTCTTCCCCAGATTTTCTCTGTGTCCTCAGATTCTGTTAATACACAATTTTATATCGGCTCAAAGTGGTACGTCTATACGTACCACAATTTATATAACTTGTGATGTGTGTATATTTAGTAACTTCAGGGCAAATACACGGCATGGATATGCCTGGAGGTTGTCTCATGTGTTCACTGTTGTAATTGTTAGTATGTCCACTAGATGGAAACATCATCCATGTTTCAGTTTGTTCTGATTGGGTAACAAAATCTGTTGAATGGGAATTTAAACAGAAATCTATGACTATATTACCCAAGGTCATGATCAAACTACAGGTACAGTATATAAAAAGTTCAGTCTGCATTCAATGACATCGTCATTTCCTGATGTCTTTAAAAAAAAAAAAAAAAAAAGGAGCTGGTTCAATGGCATGTATCTCTTTATTTGTTGGTTCCAGTAAACAGTACAAGAAATTACTACTTCTATAAACTGAAGACAGAAAATGAAAAATTCAGGTCCACTACCCCCTAAAATTAGAAAACCTTGTTAAAAACGATGTACAATAAAACTCCATCCAATCCCTGCCCTACCCACTCCTTACATAGTGATAAATGAGAAGAGTTCTGAAACAAGGCCCTCAGGTGGGGAAACCAAAATGGAGTGAAAAAGTGACAAGCCTACTGCTTTACAAGAAGCAATTAATGATGAAAGCAACATTATAAAGGGGAGGCGGCTTAGTCGGTGATGTCAGATGTGGGTGGTTCTGGAAGCCGGGTTATCCATGTTGGTCTCACAGGCCACTGGAACAAAGGAGAAGCATAATGATGATCATGATATGCTTGCTTTGAAGGGACCTTTTGCATGGTGCTCATCTGTGCAGTACTGTAAGCTAGTGGTTCTGAAACTCGGTCCAGTGGACATGCCTGGTTCTGCCGCAACCAATCTCAGGAAACAGAATGCATACTGGGTTTCCAGGACAGGGTCTGTGAGCCACTGCTGTAGGCCGCTGTACATGAGATGTGTTGCACAAGTGATGAAAGACAGAGGAAGGACTGCACGTCTATTGAGAGGATGTAATGGTGTTTTTGCTGAGCTGGTTAAGACAGGCAGCAGATTGGCTCATGAGGATAAAAGCAGGAGCGTTTTGTGGTGCAAGTGCAAAGGGAAGGATTGGGAATGAAAGAGAAGCTGAGAGGGTGAGAACCTGGAGTATGGCCAAGATTCCCGTGACTGTTTAGCAAAGAGCCATGAGGCAGAAGCACATAGCACATGCAACACAGGCCGGACTGCAAGAGACGCACAAGCATGCACACACACGCACATACATACGCACACACACGCATGCAACACAGGCCGGACTGCAAGAGACGCACAAGCATGCACACACACGCACATACAGACGCACACACGCCTGCAGAGTGAAAGAGAACCATACATACACACTGGCAGATGCACACTAGGCCTGTCAAACGATGGTTTGATATTGGAATGCTATTCAAATTGTTAGAAAAACTGACAATGAAGCATAAACATTAATATTGAAATCTGAAAGGAAATGAATGCAGCATGTCTTTAACAGCAGTCTTCCTTTCAAGCTTGGTTATGTTAGGGTTAGGTTTATCACCTTTTCTGTTGAAAAGGGGCGACATAGCTCAGGAGGTAAGACCGATTGTCTGGCAGTCGGAGGGTTGCCGGTTCAAACCCCGCCCTGGGCGTGTCGAAGTGTCCTTGAGCAAGACACCTAACCCCTAACCTCTAACTGCTCTGGCGAATGAGAGGCATCAATTGTAAAGCGCTTTGGATAAAAGCGCTATATAAATGCAGTCCATTTACCATTTACCAAAATGGAAGTCGCTGGGCTTTATGGGTTGTTGCAGTTAGAGCACATTTTTTCCTCTGCTGGGAATGTAGTAAATTAAGTGATTAGTGAATTAAAGGGGAATTGTACTTTATAACACTTCTGCTTCTCATGACTGATATTGTCCTAATGAATGTCGTCCTTCATTTTTCGATTAGTAATTTCATTTTAAATGTCTAACGTTAGAAACAAAGACCTATTTTTTTTTTAGCACAAGTCCACATAGGCCTAGTAGTACCGTTTCCGGTTTTTTCTTCTTTGGTTTCGTTTTGCGGCAAAATTGAGGAGAGAAGCAAAACATACCGTTAACTTAGCGTTGAAATCGATCAAACTAACGTCTGCTAGCTTTTGTTTGATGCGATATCGGTGTAATAATGAGCTGCATTGTTCCCGGTTGTTATAATGCCCCACGTTAAACTTCACTTGAAAGCACATTTTCATAGTTTTCCACGCGATGCAACTTTGTGCCAGACGTGGCTGGATGTAATCAGACACCCCAACATAACAGCCGAAGAAGTTCGCAAACGAGGACTAAGTTTATGCAGTGACCACTTTGAAGGCACCGACTACCAAGGTGACCGTCTGAAGCCTGGAGCTCTACCCACCGTTTTCCCATCGTTGGTCGAACCGCTCGAGGTAGGTACTATGCGGGCTGGCTAACGCTATCGCGTCTGTCTACCACCAGTTGCCGTTTGTCCTGGGAATAGCCTGTGGTTCCTCAATCTCGGCCCGCTCCTGACTCGCTCTTGCACGATCAGCCTGCAAATTAGCCAGCTCTTCTTCTATGTATTCCGGCTCGAATCGATAGGGCACAACAATCCCATGATCAAAAACAAAATCTCCTTCGTCCTCAGATATTTTTGGTTTCGCTAGCTAGTAGTCATACAACACTATTTCTACGACCAACCTAATGATATTGTCTGCAGGTATGCCCACATCAGAAGTCGCGCAATGATATGCATCCTCGAGTTCGACACTAAACTGCCTGGGTCTACTTCCTGCATTTGTAAAGGAGAACAACAAAACAGCGTAAAATATTAACATAATGAAATAACTAATCGAAAAATGAAGGGCGACACATTCATTAGAAGGACAATATCAGTCATGAGAAGCAGAAGTGTTATAAAGTGCAATTCCCCTTTAAGTGAATATAAAGATTGCCACGGGTTTCTTCGTAAGTGGACCGTTGGTGTTTCAGCCAATAACTTGCACTGCCTGACATTAACCAGTTAAGTTTATTTTACCCATTTCTTTTTCCACACTACAGTTTTGGGAATTCTAGAGTTTTGGGATAGGGTAAAGTCAAATCAATGCTGATCTTAAGTCCCTTTCCAAAAGGTCCTAGAAAGTATACTTTCCACTTTTCACTTAAAAGCACTTGTAAATTATCAATCAGGATCAAAAATTCCTATTTGTCACATTTCCCTAAATTGTGTGCCTTAATGCTATTTAAACAAAAGCATCATGAACAGGGGTTTGACGTAAGTTTGCAAGTAGTCTGCATGCACAGCAAAAAGATAAAAATTTTATTGAATCATGTTTAAGTACGTATCAATTTTTAGGTATGATTTTCATCACGAGTCTGACGTAAAATTGCCAAGCATTTAAAGCGTTTGGCTGTGGATAACTTGGCTATTTGTGTCAACCTGATTAAAAATGTGTACTGCGTGTAGATATTAAAAGGCATCTTGAATGTTCATATTATTCACATTTTTTTCCAACTTGTACAATGAACCACTCACTCACGTACATTCTCCCACACTCTCCAGTGATTGCTGCCAGCCAGCGGCTAGGTTCTTTGACTCACAAACAGATCACAGCAGTGCAGAAGCTTGGCTTAAATTTCACTCAGTGCATGGTCACAAACAGAAAATAGTATATTAACCACTTTGCAGCTAAAGAAGCAGGGGCCAGAGATGAGAAGTTATGACTCTGATTTTCAGCAAGAGTAGTAACAATAAGGTAAATAGCCACTGCAACAGGAGTGGCCAGCTCTGTCTAGCGAGAAAAAACCGGCAGACCCCGCGGTGCAGTTTGGAAACCCCCGCTCTGCGGCACACTCACCAGCCAGAGAAATCGCCGGCACGCCAGGACCCGATGACCTCGGACACGCTGACGGTCACCTTGCCGGCAGCAGTGGTCATGTCGTCCTTGGCGTTGCCGTTGTAGTTGCCGCAGGCGCCGCACACTTTGCCGGCCAGGTGGACGCTGACGGTCACCCTGACCTCTTGGGTGAAGGAGTACGACACGCGCATCGATGACCACCGCTCCACCAACACCGCTCTGTCAGTCACGCGGACAGACAGGTCATTTACCGGCGTGCTGGGCAGAGACACCTTCCTGCCGTTAGCCTGTGTGGGGGCAACAGGAAGAGGAGAATTGCGAGGTTCTGGTCAGTGTGATCACATGACTACCTGACATCAGAGTCTCTACATACAAAATCACCTGCTTAATTCAGCCTCACCCGTTAAGATGTAAGACCACAAATATATATGATTGGAATGTTCTTAACTGAACATTCTAATGCTGATGTATCAATCAATGGAGTTCTAGAACACTGGCTTGGAATTTATAAAACATTCCAAAAAAACTTACTCTTCAGAGAGTTTTGAGGGGTGATTGGGGGAGAGCGGTGGTTCACAGTTAACTCACCACATCTGTGTTTTTTTGCATCTGCTTAGTGAATTTTTTAAAGGTCAAAACAGAACCAAAAAAATGGGCTAGACCATTATCACGCACGACTTGTTCCAAATACATGCCCATCTCAGCTAAGTCTACAGTTCTACTTCCACACCCACACCCATGACCGACAGCAGCCACCCACCCAGGCTTCCCGCTGGCTGTTGACAGCAATGACCGTGTCCTTGAAGAAGACGTAGACGGCAGCCACAGCGGACCGCCCTCCTGTCTCGCACAGCCGGACGTCCACCACCACGCGGAACCACTGCGCCGAGTTCTGGTCGCAGAGCGCCGCCATCTCAAAGGCCCCGAGCTGGCTCGTCGTCCCCGCCAAGCCGTCGAAGGAGGCGAACTGGCCCCCGGGTTTGACAGAGCAGATGCCCTCTTTGGGGTGGCAGCCCCTCACCCCATCCTCAACGCGACAGGTCTCCTCGCTGCCGCACTGGAGCTTCTTGCAGAGCACCGCCCCCGAGGGGTGGCACGTACACACTGAGTCACAGTCCTTGCTCACAACCGATTGGCCAGACTGGCAGAGACAAAACAAAATCACGTCACTGCTATGTATTTGCATATATGTTCTGAGTGAAAATAACCGTTATATTTAAAACCCTGTAAGGTGTAAGCTCACAAATATGTGATTAGACTGTTCATAACTGAAAATTCTAATGTTAATGTAACAATCACTACTGGTAATTGAAATCAATGGGTTCCAGAACATTGACTTAAAATTTTGAAAAAACATTCCAATAAACCTACTTTTCAAATCAGTTAAAAAGTAATTTAAAAATGGCTAGGCTAACAGGATTAAATATGGCTGCTTAAGTACAATATATCTGTAGTTCAGGGCTGTAGTGTCAGCTCCTATCATTTGAGCAAATGTGTTACTTAATGGAGTGATAGACCACAAAACAAAAAGAATTCAGTGACTTTTGTTTCACCAACGTGAGCTCTGCAATGTCAATTAGTAAATAAATCAATCAAACCTGGTGGGAAACAAAGAAGGGAGGAATGGAGAAGGAAAGAGAGGGGGAGAAAGAGAGATGAATCCACCTTCACATATCTGCCCTCGTAGATGCACCCACAGGTATCCATGGACACACACTTGTCGCCATCAGAGACAAAGCCAGGGTCGCACTGGCAGCCCTCAAAACAGGTGTTGGAGCAGGTGCCAGGGCCAGCCAGGCTGGCACAGGTGGTGCCACAGGTGTCTGCACACACCTCGTAGTGACTGTTCGCCGGGCATGAGGCCGCTGGAGGGAGCAGAAAGAGAGAGAGAGAGTGTGAGAGTAGAGAAAGAGGAGAGACAGAGAAAGGCGGTGGGAGAGACAATGACAGTCTGAGGCGTTACAGCTTTCCAGAGTGAAGGCCATTTTGCAGTTAGCCCTGCTGAAATGTGCAGTGCCTCATGCTGTGCTTCTCCCACATTATTATGTCCATTGTTCCTGGGGGAACAGTCATACGGGAAGATTTTTATTTTGCGTACCTGTCCAGCATGGGAGGCAGATTTAAAGGGAATGTAATGTGTCTCTAAGGGGGCTCATTGGAACATTCCCGTTAAATGGCGCCATTGACACATTTACACACTTCTAGGAGTGCTGTCTCCTTCCTCCCCACAGAACAGGGGTGGGCCAAAGGGGCTGTACCAGTTTTTGGGTTTCATGAAAACCTGTGCTTTTAATGATTTCATTAGGAAGAAAATCGGATTCAGTTCTGTTCCTGTGATCCATAGCTCCAATTCAGCAGGAAAGGAAGACCTGACAGGATTTCTATGTTTCAGAGCTCTCGGGCACCATTTACGAGATTAGTTACGTTATTATAACCGCACAAAAAAAGCCAAAAACCTATTCACCTGACTGACAACCTACCAAGCCAACAGTATCAACAGTTATCAACATGTGTGGATTCTGAAATAGAGTGCAGAATGACCACCTCCCTCTTCCACCCCCCAAAAAAGTGAACGTATAAAAAGTACTCAATCAACCAGCACAGCCAGCTCTGAAACAAAGAAATCCGCATCACTGCAAAATGCACAAAACCCTTTCATCTCCACTTAAAAGAGCAGGCTGAGAGAGGCTCCACCCCTGTTAGACTCACGGCAAAAGGAGGCGGTTCTCCAGGGCCGGATCTCGGCGCCGGCATGCTGGCAGGCGATGGCATACGCTTGGACGCTTTTGCACAGGATTCCCCGGTCCCCGTCCAGGGCACACACATCGAACACGCAGTGCTGGAGGTAGGGCTTTGGGTCCACCTTGCTGTGGCAGGCCCGGAAAGGTCCGCTGCCCAAGCTAATGATGCCACAGGAGTCGGGCTGGCTGTGTTTGGCTGCCTCGGCCTCTTTGCAGACGGGACACTGCCCCCCGCAACCCGCACAAACCAGCCCCGGGAGGTCCACGGTCCAGGCCTTGCCAAAATCGTCCACGTTGCCTGCCTGTTGGCCGCTTGGCAACAGGAAGTCGTCATTGTTGTTGCCGTTGTAGTTCCCGCACAGGCCACACATCTTTCCTTCATAGGTGGAGGGCACCACCACCTCCACATAGTACACGGTGTCGTACAGCACTCGCAGACCAAAGTCTGTGCGCACAATGATGTTGCTGCCCTCCTGGTTTACGGTGATCCGGCCCTCATCCAAAGACAGTGGCAGGTTCAGCTCCTCATCATCAACCTGGTCCGCAAAAGAGAAAGTAGGTAACGACTCTTGGAGGAAACTGACAGAGGCGACACTGCATCATTCAGCAGACCAGACAGGTCAACAAGGGTCTGAATGCATGCAATAAGGCATGCAGATCCATATAGAAGCACTGCCTCCACTCTACAATAGACACTTCAGCCTAGCTGTTGGAATGGCTAAATGCACAGACAAGACAATCATTTACAAGACAAAAATAACACTCAACAGAAAATAAAGACTAAAGACTTTCTATCCTACAATCCTACTAAAGGCTACTAAGAACAAGGTGAGTTCATGACATTTAGTCTGTAGCTGAAAAGATCTGTTTTTCAGCTGTGCTTGTCCTCTGTGATTCTGCAATTCATTTTTTTGAAACCCAGGTAAGCCTTTTTGCACTCAGATCCAAGGGAGTCACTATTTTTTCTACTTGGTCCCTCAAATGTGTAACAGAAGGTACCATTATATAGGTAAGGGTGTCAAATTATTTCATGTTTTGGTGGAGAACTGTTGGTCTAACGGCATCTGTTCCAATGTTAGGTTAACTTCACATATAACTTGTATCATAAGCCAAAGTATGGTTAAATTCACAAATCTCTTGTATCATAAGCCAATGTATGGTTAAATTCATACATCACTTGTATCATAAGCCAATGTATGGTTAAATTCAAGGGGAAGGGGAACTTCAGTTGTTCGTATGTTGATCATTACCTTAAAATGATTTCTCTCTCTTGTGTGTATCACATGTAAAACCTTAAGCCTGATTTATACATCATCGCACGACCATTTCGACAAGTGTGAGACAAAAACGAAAGTCGCACAACATTTTGCATTTATACTTCTGCGAAGGCCTCTGATGAGGGTTCTATTGCCTCTATGGTAACAATACGCCAAACTCCTAACAGTTTGTTTGACAGTTTAACGTTGCATTTGCAGTGCTCAGTGAAATAACACGTATCCATGACAATAAATTTCAGTGTTCCATCTTGCTGTCCAATCAGCACTGTGTGACAGAGTATGAAGTTCTGCAACATAAAAAAATTCTAGAGGTGTGTGTGACACTTTTTTCTGTTGAAAATACGTCATTTTTGTCATGCATGACACTTGCCGCGAGGGTCGTGCGACAAAGTACAAATTAATCTTTAGCCCACAACAAATGAATTGACTTTCTTACACTGATGGTAGTGGATTGAGAAAATTTAGTGTAGGCTTGACTTATACATATTCGTATGTATGTACGTGTCAATCTGTAGTCTGTATATGAGAAAAAGTACTCCAAATATTCTGTTATACAAATATTGTAACTGACAACACAGAGCAATATTGGGAAACAAAATTGGTTAGTTGCCATTACACAATATTCTATAATTTATAAGATGGCCTGCATAAATAATAAGAGGAAGAGTTGCATCCAGAAACATCAGTTCAATTTGCTTTTGCAGACGAATAGATTTTTCAGATGATTTTGACACACAACTTACAGGTCACATTATTTCATTTTCAGGTAAGATAGAACATACTGTATTCTGATTTTTAATTAAAACCAAACAAAATAAACGGCGGTTAACTCACGATCACTTTCCATCGCATGCCCTGCTCAATGGTGATGACATAGCCATAGACCACCACCGCCACCGCCTTGGTAACAGCAACCTTGCCATTGCCATATTTCTCGTTGCTCTCTTCCACCGCAAAGAAGACCAGTCGCTTCCCGTCCGTGTCACACACCTTGGCCAGAGTGTAGACGCAGGTGCCCTGGAAGTAGCGGGGGCAAATTAAAATAATGTCTTGTGTCCCATACAGAACAGCCATTGTCTCGTATTTCCCAAGCAACATCCTATACATTTTTTCTGCCTTCACTTAATTACTGGGACACACACTAAAAAAACAAAGTAGGTGACCCAATCACAATTAGGTTTCGATATGGATACTGTGCATCGCAAATTCTGTCAATAATCAATAGTAACATAATCAATAATAATGAAATCTGTGACTTGTATGTATAAGAGACTTAAAGGAAACATGATTGTGTTCAGCTTTAGGCAGCTCTACATTGCAGGAGGCTGCACAGCGAAGGCTTTGTCACCTTTCCTTTTTAAATGGCTCATATCAGATGAACAAAAATAATGTCTTTTATATGAGGACTGGAGATTCTGATCAGGCGGAGTAGAAGTCAGCAGTTCTACATGTGCTCAGGGTCTTGGCTACACAGTGCTTTCAGTGACATAAATGAAGTCTATTCCCAAAGTAACTGGCAGCCAATGTAATGAGGCAGGAAAACCTCCCCAACCCTACCTGGAAGTCGAAGCGCCGCCCGTCAAATGAGATGTAGTGAGGGTCACCGGAGGCCACGCACTTTCCCTCACTCACTGGGTGACACCCGCTGACTCCACCCACCACCTTGCAGGCCTCCCCGGGGCCGCACTTGAACTTCTGGCATTCGATGGCGCCGTTCTCGCCACACTTGCACTGCTCCTGGCACTGGCCGAGGGGGTAGAACACCTCGCACTTCTTGTAGTAGCGCCCGCCGTAGGAGCAGCCGCACTCGGCCACGGGAACACAGGCATCCCCGCTCAGCAGGTGCCCCTCGTTGCACTGGCAGCCCTCCCGACAGGGCAGGTGACAGCGGGCAGCCGCGGACGTGCTGGCGCAGGTGGCGGGGCAGCCCGAGGAGCAGAGCACATAGTGGCTGTTTTTGGGGCAGGAGGCCGCTACAGGAAGGAGGGGGAAGCGACACAAAGGGTCAAAGGTCATTCTGTGTTTAGCACTGCCCTTGATGTTAACCCTTTGCATTACTGTAATTCTTTTAAAAACCTTTCGACCATTGAAGTGAATGAAGTTTCAGTAGGGTCATTCTGGCATGTTCAACACTTACATTACAACAGATTTGAGCATTATAAAATGTGCAACGTGTCCACTTGGGATCATTTAAATACGAAATACACTTTAGAAAACTATTCTTTTGACAAGATAATCTCAAAACAAGAATGATACCAAAAACTATGGGCAATATTCCCAATATTAATTATTACTTGCTTATAAGAAATTTCTTCAGATTTCTTTAAAGAAAATGGCTTTCTGCGCTGTAGAAGCCCTACTGGTCAGATGATTAGACCAGACTCACGGCAGAAAGAATCACTCCTCCAGGACTGGATGACCACTCCCTCGCTCTGACAGGCGGACACGTAGGCAGCAACAGCCTCACAGACAGCAGAATTGTGGCCTTTATAGTGGCAGGCGTCGAACGCGCAGTCCTCCAGGTAATGGGCGGGGTCCACTCGAGCGTGGCAATCTCGGAAGGGCCCAGACTTGTCAACGATGATTCCGCAGTAGCGTTGGGCCCGGTAGGCATCTATTTGGGAGTCGGAGCAGGCCTTGCACTCGGGCTCCGTGCAGCCGGAGGTGCATCCGGGGACCACACCTACCCTCCAGCTCTCCCCAAGCTGGGACTCGCTCGCTGCTGCCTGCCCATCGCGCACCGTTCCATCGTCGCTAGGGTTCTGGTTGTAGTTGCCACAGAGGCCGCAGACGGCACCCTGGTACGTGTTGGGGAGGGTCACGGTCACCACGCTGTTCCAGTCGAAGGTCACCCGCATGCCGAACGCCGTCTCCACCACAGCTGTCCAGCCGCTGCGGAACACCACCAACTTGTCTTCATACTGGAATGGCATAGAGGTGAACTGGCCATCCACCTAGTCAGAAAGAGAGAGAGAACCAATCAGGGGAAAAGTAGCACTCATTAGACTCAGTAGAACAAACTTTTAGAAATTTTCAGAATATTACTGACAGGTGGAAACAAAAAAAATGATTTTCACAAACAGTCAAATCTAAATTCTTCTTTCAAGCGAGGAAACTTAGTAATTAATGTTAGTAATTCTTCAGGACTGATTGATATGTACTTGACTAAGTGACTACTACATTACTCACTATATGCTTCACAGACCAGACAGACTTTCACCCCCCGAAACAAAATCCTTCACTTGGAAGCAGAACTGCTGGAGTTGATGCATTAAGAGATGATGGCGGATTAAAAAGGACCTACAAAAGAGAGCTGAAAATGTTTAAATTTTCAATACTCTCTTTTCAAGTCTGCACAGAGCACAGAAGGTGTAAAGCAGTTTTGCTTGTAAAGGTGCTATTTAATCATTTTAATACTTCAGCAGCTGTTTCCATTTGGCTGGACCATTTAAATAATTATCAGCTAAAGAAACCCAGCCCCGAGGGCCTTTTAACAGACCACTCAAAGGAGTCTTGGAAAACAAGTGTATCCTCAGCAATTTTCAAATTAGGAGAAATCTGTGACTGATTAAAAGAGGTTAATCTGTAACACAGACACATAAATGCTGCCACCGCTCCCTGGCCCTCACCATGATCTTGAAAGGGTAGTCCTTGCTGATCGTGATGAAAATGCCGTACACCTCCACCATCACCACCTTGGTGTAGGACACCGCCTTGCTCCCGCGGTGATCGTTCTGCACTGTCACATCAAAGGCTGTGAGGCTTGGGTCTTTGGAGCAGAGCGCCACCAGCTGGTAGACGCAGGTGCCCTGGAAGTTGAAGTGTCGGCCATCGAAGCTGCGATAATGGGGGTCTCCGGCGGCCGTGCAGGTGGAGTAGCTGAGTGGGCGGCAGGCGCGAACTCCACCCTCCACCGCGCAGCGTTCGGTGGCCTTGCAGCCTGCCGGGCGGCACACCACCATGCCCAAGGCCTGGTCACACATGCACAGCTGTTGGCAGCCCTCATCGCCCCAGAAGCTCTGACCGGGTTCATAGTAGCGCCCTTGGTAGGAGCAGCCGCACTCCTTGGCGGGCACACACTTGCCGGCGCTCAGGGCGTAGCCTTTGTCGCACACACAGCCCTCGGAGCATAGCCCCTGGCAGACCGGACTGTCCTGCTGCGTGATCGGGCAGGTTAAGGGGCAGGGGCTGGCACAGGCCTCGTAATGACTGTGGGGCTGGCAACTCATAGCTGTGGGAAGCAGGGACAAAGAAAAGGTCGGAATTAGGTAGGGTCACTTTAATTCTGCCAGTTCAGGAAAACAATTTAACCAAATATCCTCATAGACCATTTTGGACATATGAGGTGAAGAGGAATCAACCCCTTGACTATGATAGGACATGTCAAAGCTGAGGTATACATGCCACCGATCAGATACAAATGTGGACATTAACAAAACCTCAATAATTCACTTTTGCACCAAATCAGGAGTAACTAAAAGTTATTTGGCTAAATAAAGGTATTGGGCCATTTTTGTGGGCTTTTTTGTACCATTTCAAGGATAAACATGAAAAAGGAAAATAGCCTTCCTACATTTGACTTCTCCATTGAATCGAGCAATAAAAACAACCAGTTCTCATTTTGACCCTGGAGCTTTTTGTTGAGTTTGCATCATAAATACTCAAACTGGATGTGCAAACAGTCTTTCTGTATTGCCCGACACTTAAGTATTTATCTCATCAGATGCATCTCCACCCTCTTCCCCCCCCCAACACTTACGGCAGCCAAACTTGGTCCTCCAGTCCTTCAGGACGATGCCCTCCTTCAGGCACATCTCGCTGTAAGAGGTGAGTGCCTGGCACAGCATCTTCTTGTCGCCCTTGTGGAGGCACACGTCATAGACGCAGTTCTCCATGAAGGTCTTTGGATCCACCTTGTCGTGGCACTTCTGGAAGACGCTGTCCACCTTGTTGGTGAGGGCTCCGCAGTAGGCCTCCGTCTCGTAGAGCTTCAGGAGGTTACCATCGCAGGTGGGGCAGCCTACTTGACAGTTGTCCCAGCAGTTGGGGTCCTGGGGGTCCGGCACCCTCCAGCTCTTGCCCCAGTCGATGATGGAGGGGACGGGTTGTCCAGCGGGGTTGCGGAGCTCGTCCTTGAAATCGCCATTGAAGTTGCCGCACAGCCCACACACGCTGCCATAGTAACTGCTGGGAAGCTGGATGATCACCGTGGAAACTCCGTCATAGGAAACACGCAGGCCGAAGTTCGTCAGCAGCACCATCGTGTAGCCCAACTGGGTCACCGTCACCAGATTCTGCCCCATTTCCAGGGGGAGGTTCAGTAACTCATTATCCACCTGTGGGACAGAAAAGGATTGCTAGATTCCTTCAAACTCAACTCATAGTTGTGTTAACAGAAAAGAATAATAATTAACATTTAATTAATATTTTAAATGGGGCCGTCTGGGTAGTGTAGAGGTATAAGCACTCGCCTACCACCGCAGAGACCCAGGTTCAATCTCCGGCAGCAGTACTTCCGGCTTGGTCAGAGGTTCCTATGAACAAATTTGGCAGTATTCGCGGGTGGGAAGCCGGTGAGGGTATGAGTCCTGATCGTTGCATTAGCGACTCCTATTGGTTGGTCGGGGTGCCTGTTCAGCAGGGAGGGGATCTGGGGGAGATAGCGTGAACCTTCGCACGCGTTACGCTCTCCCAGTGAAACTCCTCGCTGTCAGGTGAAAAGAAGGCTGGTGACTCCACATGTATCGGAGGAGGCATGTGGTAGTCTACACCCTCCCCAGACCAACAGAGGATAGTGCTTAGACCAGGACCATGATTCACATGGGGAATTGGTATAACGACTACATTGGGGAGAAAATGGGAGAAAAATGGCAACAAAAACTTTTTTTTAAATGAAGTAACTCTCTTCATTTAACAAACTTCCTCTCCTGCGATATCCATGGGGTGTCTATCAACTGTTATTCTGCGTTAATATTGGAAAAAAGACCTTATGCTATAAATCAGTATAATTTATGTTATTAATAAATAAGGAAAGCTAGAAATATTTAAGCCACTAGTCTCCTCTAGTATCCAGACAAATATCCAGACTGAATAAATTTAATCTAAAAAGCAATGATTACTTTAAACCCTCAATAATGGAAATGCAAGTTGCTTGAGTGTTCAGAGATATCCCAAAGAGAGACTAAAACCAGCCGAAAGGGATTTTTTTGTTCCAATCAAATATTCATTATTTTTTCCATTTGAGGTTTGCCTTGCCAGAGAGTATTCACAGTAACCCGATACAAGACCTTTGCTTTACCCCATTTTACTGTACTGTACTAGCGAACTAGCCCAGCTACACCCACTACACTCTTTTCCTAGGAACACATGAGGTTCAGACTCAGATTTTAACTCTGAAAAACATCCACTGCCATCCTATAATAAACAAAAGTGTGTAATGCAATGGAAATGTTAGCTACTTCACGATTTCAGCAAATAGCCTAGACCTTAGCTAGATATAAACAAATCAGCCATCGATTCTAGTTTATTCTTATAGTCAAATAGTCAACATTGTTGTCATAGGTTCAATTTGATTTTGGGTCAAAATAGTCTCAGAATGTTTCATATCATGGCAAGCAAGCTAGCCGCCAACTCCATTTGCTTCAAAACTGCAGCTATACTTCCATTCCATTCTCTAACCGCTTAGGCCAACTCAGGGTCAAGGTGGCAAAGGGCAAGCAGAGCAGCCCAGACATCCCTCTCGCCATGAAACTTCCGCCAACTCTATCAAGGGGAGTAAGCCCTGCCACCCTATGGAGAAACCCCATTTCGGCCGCTTGTATTCGCGATCTCACTCTTTCGGTCACTAACCATAACCTGTGGCCATAGCTGAGAGTAGGGACAAAGATTGAGTGGTAAATCAAGAGCTTTGCGTTTCAGCTCAGTTCCTTATTCATCACCACCGTCCGATCCAGTGTTGGCATTGCTGCGGCCACTGAACCTATACGGTTGTCGATCTCTGAATCCCTTTTTCCCTCACTCGTGAATGAGACCCCAAGATACTTGAACACCTCCATCTGGGACAAGCTTGACTTAATGCCGCGAATGCGAACACAGCTTTTGCTCCGAGTGTACAGGAACCGAATGGAACACAACAGTGATCCCGGCACCCTATACTCCCGCAGCACCTCCCATAAGATACCCCGGGGCACACAGTCATATGCCTTGTCCAAATCCACAGAACACATGGAGACTGGATAGGCAAACTCCCATGCCCCCTCAAATATCTGTGAGAGGGTAAAAAAGCTGGTCTGTTGTTCCACGGCCTGGATGAAACCTGCATTGTTTCTCCTGAATCTGAGGTTCAGCTATGGGTCGAAGCCTCCTTTCCAGCACCTTAGCATAGACTTTCCCAGGAGGCTGAGGAGTCTGATTCCCTGATAGTTAGAATAGTGTAGAGGTGAGCCCAACTATATCTAGTTGATACTTCTCAGCCGCACACACCAGCTCCAGCTCCTTCCCCACCAGTGAGGTAAGGTTCCACGTGCCAAGAATCAGTTTCCGTCATTTGGGCACATGACACATGCATCTAACCTGTTCCTGCCCCCTGCTCGACAACCATCGCACCCGACCCCTACCCTGAACCTTGCGGGTGGTGGGCCCACACGGCTGTCCCACGTAGTCTTTTCCGGGCTGGGCCCGGCCGAGATATGTGGGCTGCTCTGCCACTAGCTATACTGTTCTAGTAAAATTGTGGGAAACAGCCTAACAACATAGCCTAGCACTTAGCGGATACATGCACGTAGTGGATATACATATTTACACCAAACTGCTTTTCTAGCTCTGTGTTTATGTACCAGAATGTTCAATGTGTTCTTTATTGTACATTTCAGCTTCTGCAATCACAAGTTAATTTTGTTTTTTTAGTGAACACAGTGCACACACACAATTCCCTGCTGATGTCACATTTCACTTATGCTAGCTAGTTAGCCACTAGCCAAATGAGCTACAAGAAGGTGCACGGGAAGTTTTCCCCATTACCCCATATTTTACCGAATGCTGACATTGCCTTGAGGATCTGTTTAACTTTGCCTGTGACATAAGCATCTGGGGACCGTAAATTTTTTTAACTCACTGATAAAGAACATAACAAGATCACGAGGGACAAGAAAGGCTGAGCAATCTGACTCGAAAGCCCTTAGAAACTGACTTGTTAGGCACCCTGAATATTAGTGATATCATTACAGACTTCTCAGCTTGAAAAGCAAGAGCTTCTAAGCCCTGACCTACTTGGAATGTTAATGCAATGTTGTTATTTAGATTATTCAGCGTATCATACTACATTGGGCTTAGAAGCAGGTGCCTGCTTTGCTGTGTCAGCCTGTGCTTATTGTGCTGGTGTCCATTTTCATTTTCATTTGTATTTGACTCGCTGCCGATTCTTATGGTATGCAATATTATTGTGCTGATGATTGTTGAGTTGCAACTGACTGCAAGCTCTGATTGATGTGTTCTTTGTGTGAACTGTTTGTTGAGTAGCAGTCAGCTACGGCTTACACATGGGCAGCGTATTGATTATGCATTCACATTCAGGAGCTGTTGCTTCTCCATCGTACACAGTTGTCTCATGGTAGAAATAATTCTGAGATGTGAGCTGTGATTGATTTGGCTACATTTGATCTGCAACATAGACGGCAGGCCTAAACCTAGGCTTTTCTGTGCTAAAGGCTGTCATAGCCCACATAGCCTTAAGCCTGCCCTGGTAGCATATCTTGAGTTCAGCAGTGTAGTATAAGGCATGCGATTTTTCATACCACCAAAGTGTTTCTGCCAAAAACAGAAGGCTTGGGTATGTCATAAGCACACCCATCAAGAACTTTAATAGATGAAACCAGGAGAGAACATTCAGAAATAAGTCCATTCCAATGGGTCCTCCAGAGATATTTAGTGGTCGAAAACTCATTATTTCCTGATAATGAGTTTGCTTATAGGGAAATCCCCAACTTTGAGTGCTTACCATGATTCGGCCCCATTGATACTTGATCATGGTGAAGGTGTAGCCATACACAGTCACGTCCACCTCCCTGACGAAGGAGACGGCGGTGCTGCCACGGTTGTCATTCCTCTCCTCAATGGAGAAGGGTACCAGGCCCGCCACGTCACCACAGGTCTTGGAGATAGTGTACTTGCAGGTGCCCTGGAAGTCATAGTTGAACCCGTCGAAGGTGTGGTAGTGGGGGTCACCCCATGCCCAGCAGGTGCCGGTGTATTGGGGTACGCACACAGCTTCGCCCTTCTCTACCTGGCACGTCTCTTTCACACGGCACTTGGCGTCCTTGCAAGGATCTGCACAAGACCAAAGAGAGATTATCCTCATCAAGCAGAAGCATGCACTGACCACCCACGACTAGAAATACATTTTCAGTTTTACAACTTTCATTTGCATTGAGGTTGACGGTAGATCTTTACTAATGCAGTATTATACATTTGTGTATCTGATGTCCTTATAATGACTTAATTTTTTTAATCTTTCAGGCATACAGCTGAATATTTACAGAAACTATTCAGGGCACGTCCCTTGTTGAAGAGTGCAACAGCAGTACCCCCACCTAGGATATGCACCTCCAACCTCCTTGGAAGCTGGCTGCACTTAATGTGATGCAGGATGAGTGAGTTTCACATCAGTAAGGATTGTTGGGTGAGATTCTGAGCCTGTGATCTTACCTGTACTGAAGCACGCCTTGACCCCCTTCCTGACGAGACATTGGTTCCACTGGGACAAGTGTGGGCCTGGCAGCTCAGGCCTTTAACGGCGTCGCACGTGCACACCTGCTTGCAGTCGTCATCGTACACCACTTCCCCTGGCTGAGGAAACCCACAAACAACAGTGATCACATGACTCACATCCTGGATCAGAAATGCCACAGGCTCTATAGACAGGCTCTGTTCGCCCCCTCCCTCTTCCCTGGTGCCCCCCCTGCATTTACAACTGCAGAAACCCAGCCTGATGCAGGCTGAACTCTCAACTCTTCAGATAGCACTATAGCTCCTGAACCCTTCAAGATGACCTTTTCTTTTTCAGTTTGTTTCTTATGATTTGCTTTTGAATAATGCTATAGTTTTACCTGTGTAGATATACGTTATCTGTGTAGTGGTACTTTTTTTAGTTACGATACAAGTTGTTGTTTACACTTATTGGTTATTAATGGCCCGTCGTGTCTTCCAGGTAATACTATATTTTTGTATTCCTGAGAGTTACACTGATGTTCTCCACTTCAGTAAGTCACTCAGGATAAGAACATCTGCTAAGTTTTTGTAATGCAATGTAATGTATGCTACCCAGATGATCAAATCCATATGACATTCAAAGTTCTGTTACTCTCCAATTGATTCTCAAATTTTCCAAATTTACACATGAATATTAAGTAAGAGTTATGGCCAAGAACGATTCCAGAGGCCACAGGTTGCCTTTGGGCACGCTTGTCAATGTATATTCACAAGTAACAAAAACTTTAATGTGACTTTATAAAGTAGAGAGGAGAGCAGATTAGTGGTACATAGGCGCTAACCATCTGGTTATTATGGAGAACCTGAGGTAGTGCACATGTGCAGAAGAACCACAACCCACCTTGTAGCTGCGTCCGTTGTCATAGCAGCCACACTGCTCGGCCAGGATGCAGCTCTCCCCATTGAAGAGGAAGCCTGCGTCGCAGTCACAGCCTTCTGCACAGGTGTTGGGGCACTGGACGATGTCTGAGAGGCCCGGGCAGGAGTTGGCACAGGTTTCCGCACAGTTCTCGTAATGGCTGTTGGACGGGCAGGACATTGCTGGAACGGGGAAAGATTGGAGATGCTCAGAGGGTCTACAGACTGAAAATGAATCACGCTTTCCAGTTTTACAGGGAACCTTCCTCTGGAAAGGAAGAAATTACTTAAAATGCAGATAACGCTAAATGAATCTCATCTGTTGCATTTGTACATCGGTTATGTTTTTGTTATTCAAATTGTTTTGCAGCTTTCGATTACGTGAATATATCAGTGCACATGAACAACCATAACAACTACTACATGAAAAAACAGACAACAGAACTTCAGTAGCTTAGACTTGAGCCATTGAGCCAGCAATCTCAGAGTACAGTGCTTCAGTGTGGTTGCCAATAAACACAGCAAATTTTTATAATTTGATGAACAGAAAATTATCAATTTTGAAACAGGTATCAAGCTAGCAATATTTCTGTTAGACCACTCTCTGAATTTTGTTTTAGCTCATTCCCAGTTTTCATTTCTCACGGAATTGCCTTTGACAAGAACACAGAAGTGCATTGAACAGCGGGAAAGCACAGGCAACAGCTGAACTGGACGCCTATCTCCTGACTCGAAGCCATCCCAGCATGTGCTGATCACTCAAAACTATCAGCTTGACTTGGGCCTTAAGTTAAAGCAGAGCTTTCAAAACCACTGTGAAAGCTGGTTTTGGTCAAGCCAACCTGATTAGTTTAAGTTATATTTTGCGATACATCAGCTCAGAATGCAGGTTTGGTTTCACTTACGACAGAAGGATGGAGTCCTCCAGTTCTTGATGTCGGCTCCGGCGATGTGGCAGTTGAGCGCGTAGGAGGCGGCGCTGTCACACAGCACCTTGCGGTCACCATTGGACGTGCAGATGTCGAAGATGCAGTCGTTGAAGTAGGGGACCGGGTCCAGCTTGGCGTGACACACGGCAAAGGGTCCTTTGGGATCCGTGAGGATGCCGCAGTAGCTAGGCTTCTGGAAGATTTCCTTCTGCTTGGGGTCGCACTTGGGGCAGTTGTTGCCAGAGCAACCGTCATCACACACTACGCCAGGGATGGCCACCTTCCACGCTGCCCCAAAGACATTGACGTCCCCGACAAGCCTTCCGTCAGGTAGGTGGAACTCGTCATTCTTATTTCCATTGAAGTTTCCACACAGGCCGCAGGTTTTCCCACGGTAGTTGCCGGGGACCGTGACAGTGACATGGTACACAAGGTCATAGGTCACTACGAGGCCAAAGTTAGTCTTCACGGTGTAGTGCCTGCCGTCCAGGTAGACCTCCACCGCTCCATCGTTCAGATTCAGTGGTACATTGTTCAACACACCATTGACCTGGTTTGGGTGGGAGAGCATGGTAGCTTGTCAGTACAATTTATTTTCTCCTAAATTTATTCACAACTGTTTGTCTACTGCTCGACTTGTTTTTCTACTACCTTGGTCCTTACGCAACGACTGGGAATAAATGTTGCATTTTTCTGGTTTCGACAGGGACAACTGCTAAATTATACTCAGACCCCAAGACTTCATTAATTATGATATATCAATATCAAAGAAATTAGGTGTTCTGGGACATGGGTTTTCAAGTTGTTTAAGACATTTCAAATAACCCAAAAACAAGAGAATTTAATGAAAAGACAGGCCATCAACATGTTATTCAATTGTTTTACAAAAACAATTCACACAATTAGGTCACCTAAAATAAATTTAGTATTAAATAACATATCTTAAAAATAATTCCATAGCCAAGGCAGAGGTCCCCTCTCACTCACCAAAATGCCACGCATGTTCTCCCGCATGATCAGTGTGTAGCCATAGACCTCCACAGCCACTAGCTCTGTGACGGCGACCTTATTCCACCAGGCAGGCCTCCACCTCTCGTTCTCCACCTGCACCGAGAATGGGACCAGGTGCGTTCCCTCCAGGCCACACCCCTTGGCCAGGGTGTAGGTGCAGGTGCCCTGGAAGTCAAAGTGGTAGCCGTCGAAGGAGGTGTAGTGGGGGTCCCCGGACGCCACACACACGCCCGACCCAACGGGCTGGCACTTGCGCATTCCGTCCGCCACCTCACACTTCTCATTCGGCCCGCAGGAGAACTTCTTGCATTTCACCTGCCAACATTTACATGAAAACATTACCCCACACATTCAAAATGATTTATGAGCAGAGATGATACCAGGTTATCAGTGTCTCCGCTGATAGTAGCAGTCATTACATCACCCCACAATATAAGCTTACCTGCCATCGCAGGCGCAAGAGGAAGACTGAATGACCTATTGACCTATTATTCTTACAAAGGAATTTGGTATAGATTTTTTGAATATCCCATACCCTGACGCAGGTCTGCCCAACCCTATTCCTGTAGGTTTCACTCTGACCCTAACAAAGAACACCTTATTCAACAGTTTATTGAGCTGCTAATTAGTAGAATCATGTGTGTGAAATTAGGGCTGATATGAAAATGTACAGGATGGTAGATCTCCAGGAACAGGCTTGGGAAACCCTGGACTAACGAGTGTACTATAAGCAAAATTATGTGAATTGAAAAAAACACCCAAAGTCATAGGATTCCCAGAAAATAGGGATTTTTCAATATATTACTATCTTTATATAAAATGCATACAATATATTAAGGAACTTCAAAATCAAGTATGATTAAAGTCTAAGGAGGGAAAAAGTCCTTTAAGTTTGTTAGGTGCCTTAAACGAGCTAGCAAGCATACAGGTTCCCATTGGTGGTATGTTGGCAGCCCAGCAGTTAGTCTAGCAGCGTGTGTTTCGAATTGGCGCTAAAGCCGATGGGCACATTGAGGATCATCTGTTAAGAGATAATCTGGGAAAGAAAGTGTAACCCACTCCCTCCCCCGGGTCATACCTCCCCATCCTGCGAGCAGGCGCACTCCTCCTCGCACTTCCCGTTGGGGTAGAAGGTCTCGCCGATCCTGTAGTAGCGCTCATTGTAGACGCAGCCGCACTGGGAGAAGGGCACGCAGCGATCGCCGCTCAGGATGAAGCCCTCGTCGCAGGTGCAGCCCTCCTGGCACTGCGAATCACAGCCCAGGGGTGGAGACAGGCTCTGGCAGGTGGTTGGGCAGCCGGCGCCGCACACTTCGTAGTGGCTGTTTAATGGGCATTTGGTAGCTGAAGGATGGAAGTAATCACATTTCATATGAGATGGAGATGCCATTTTAATCACATTAAAGGTCCCGAAGGTTTGATCTGCTTACTCTGGCTAATAAGTATTAGTCATTATTGTGTTACACTGATTAATTACATTTAACAGCAAACGGTGAGGCATGTGCTACAGTCCATAGGGTGGCTGACTCTCAAGCCAAATGCACCCATGTGCAGGGGAGGGTTTGATCCCCTGCCATAGCACCATCTGAGCTGTGTTCCCTTCTCGATTTGTTACCCTCTCTGTTTTCTGTCTGAATAATAAATGTAAAAACTTTGACATAAGAGACTAATAAAAGATAGGGGATGCAGGGGACATAGGGGACAAAACACTCACGACAGAACTTTTCAGAGCGCCAGGGGTAGACCTTGGCCCCGCTGTCCTGGCAGGCAGTGGTGTAGTCGGTGATGGCCTTGCACAGCACGTCCTTCCGGCCCTTGTAGAGGCAAACGTCGTAGACACAGTCCTGGAAGGCGCCGCTGGGGTCCACATTGGCGTGACAGTCACGGAAGGGCCCCTTGGGGTCGCGCAGGAGCCCGCAGAAATCGTTGGTTTCATACTCGCGCTTCTGCGTGATGTCACAGTCAGGGCAGGCCCCCTTGCAGCCGTGGACGCAGCCTGGGATCTCCGCCACCTGCCAGCTCTTGCCGAATTCGGTGGGGTTGGCTGAGACCTTGCCATCCTTCTCTGTCAGGTCGTCCTGCTGTTTGCCGTTGTAGTTACCACACAAGCCGCACACGGCACCCTTGTAGGTGCTGGGGAGGGTGACAGAGACCGCGCTGTTCCAGTCAAATGACACCTTCAGCCCGAAGTTAGTCTTGACCACTGCATACCAGCCACTCTTGTAGATGTACACATTGCCATCAGCCAGATACACAGGCAAGTGCGTGAGCTCTCCATTCACCTGCAAGGTAAATATCAAGTTTAATAAATGCTGTATGTCATGTTCATTAGCCCATAGACAGTAAAAAAACAAAACAATTTTACATTCACCCAGTTACATATTTTTTGCAACATCCGCTTATCAATTAATAAACACAGACTGAAATCTGAATCTGAAATCTGAATTTAATTTTGCTTTGCAACAGAAGAGTTATATTTTATGTTGCTCTGGACGAGGTCTGCCAAATGAAGGTCATGTTAGCACACAATGATATGCTGCAGAATTTGTGTGTGATTTGATAGCATTAGCCTGCACAAATCAGTAGTCACAAATTTAAAAGAGAAGGACTCACCATGACCTCCCCTCTGTTTTCATTACTGATGTCGATTCTCAGGCCGTACACTTTGATCTCTACAAGCTTGGTGAAGGACACTACCCTACTGCCTCGGAAGTCATTCTGCACCAGCACCTCGAAGTGCACAAGGCTGGGGTCATTGGAGCAAACGCCCACCAGCTGGTACACGCATGTGCCCTGGAAGTTGTAGCGTTGCCCGTCAAAGGTGTTGTAGTGGGGGTCGCCAATGGCCGAGCAGGTGCTGTAGGACACCGGGTGGCAGTCCCTGATGCCGTTTACCACCTGGCACTGTTCCCCGGCCTTGCACCCAGTGTCCTTGCACTCCATCTGATTGCTGGTGGGGTTGCAGTAGCACCGTTTGTGGCAGCCGTCGTCTGCCCAGACGGACTCTCCGGGTGCAATATGCCGGCCTTCGTAGGGGCAGCCGCAGCTCTGCTTGGGCACGCATTTTCCACCGCTCAGGACGAAGCCATCGTCACAGGTGCAGCTCTCCACACAGAGGGCTTTACATTTGGATGGGGCGCTGGGGTCAGCGCAGGTGGCAGGGCAGGCAGTCCCACACAGCTCGTAGTGGCTGTGTGCCGGACACTTGGCCGCTGGGAGAGGCATGAGAATGGGAGGGTTAATATGCAACAGGAACTAATCATAAAACCTGGATCAAAAGAAATGTTGTTAAGAAGATGCTGCATTGGAATTTATTTCTGTGTATTGTGTTCGGGGTTGGGTTTGACTACATGTCATTTCATTCAGTTCAGGAATGAAACTGAAATGGTCATAGAATATTACGTGCATTTTTCAAATAATTGCAATTCAATTAATGATCTGAATTTACTTAATTGAAATGGAATTTCCCCCAACCCTGCGCAACAATATGCAGCAATACATTCAAACACAATATCTACTTGACACCAGAGATTCCCAACAGTTTTCAGAATTTAAACAATGGCTAGTTCACACTACTAGAAGACTAAATGCACACACATGTACACGCAGCTACGTATATACACACATATATACTTGCGCGCATCCACGCACACAAAATGACTAATTCATTTTACTTTTGTGAAAAGCCATTTACAAAGTAATTTAAGGCAACCAAGCTTAAGTGAATATAAAGACTACAAGCAGCGTAATGGAGTAGGCAAGAGAGTTCTTCAAAGCCAATCTGACTGAGCCACTGCACAGTGAATGATGTAGAATGCACAAATAATTATGTATATACAAAAACAGAGCTACTCACGGCAGCGAGCAATATTCCTCCAGTCGAACACTTTGATGCCGGCTGCCTGGCAGGCACTGACATAGCCCTCCAAAGCCTGGCACAGGAAATGCCTCAGCCCGTCGCCCATGCACACGTCGTACACGCAGTTTTCCAGGTAGATGTGTGGGTCGATGGTGGCGTGGCACAAGCGGAAGGGCCCGTCCATGATGCTGGTGAGGAGGCCACAGAAGACCTCACCCTCCCAGCGCTTCAGCAGGTTGTGCTCGCACCTCTCGCATTGTCCCGAGCACTCGTCTCGGCAGAGCACATCACCGGCCAGACCTGGGACCTGTAATGTTAAAGTCATGGGTTTTGTGGTGGATGTTCCTTAAATCTCCATCCTAGCATAAACTAGAGAATACCACACAAGGTTAACAATGAGTCGGGGAAAAGCTGAGACCAATAGAATCAACTTCATAACTGTTCAGCTGGTTAGCCAATAGAACGAGCATGTAGGAATTCATACATGTACAAATTATAAATATGAAAATGCAAAAACCTTCCAGCTGCGGCCAAAGTCGACCGCATTGGGTGCCTGTGAGCCGCTGGGCGTGGCAAAATCGTCATTGGGGTTGCCATTGAAGTTGCCACACATGCCGCACACTTTGCCGGCAAAGGCACCTGAGAGGGTGACCACAATGTAAGACTCCCAGTCGTACTGCACTGTCAGGCCAAAGTCCGTCTCAATCACCACAGATTGCCCCCTCTGGAACAGCTTCAACTTATCCTGTTTTAGGACCACTGGAAGTCTGTAGAGGCTGTAGTCAATCTGGAAGACATTGGAAATCAGAGCAACCATCATCAGATCAATCACAAAAATAACCTTGTTTAGAGTCATTGGCCATCATTCTTGAGCTTTTCAAGAAATATAGCTAAAATGTGAGATGATGTAAACAACTGGACTTAAATAATCATTAAATAATTGAGAGCAGAAGTCCAGAAATGCTTATCGCCTTTTATGCCCACCACCCCCATGAAGGAACAGATCATTGATGCAATGAGAAATATTTACCCTAACAAGTCCATTCTCGGAGCGGGCCACATTGATAGTGACACCATACACCTTAACTGTGACCAGGCCCACATAGGAGACCCTGATGTTCCCGCGGTTCTCATTATGAGTCTCCACTTCGAACGGTGGCAGGCCGTCATTAGCCTGGCAGTTCTTCGCGATGATGTAGGTGCAGGTGCCCATAAAGTTGAAGTAACGGCCATCAAATGTGCGGTAGTGCGGGTCGCCCATTGCCCAGCAGGTGCCTGATGGGCGTTTTTTGACACAGGTTGGGTATCCGTCTTTCATCTGGCATTCCTGGTCTGTGCTGCATGTTATGGAACTGCAGGAAGGTGGGGAAGGACCTCCACCTGGAGAGAGGGAGTGAGAGAAGGATAGAGACCGAAAAAGAGAGTGACATTGATAGTGTCAGAGCGAGAGAGTCAGAGGGAGAGTGGGAGAAAGGGACGGAAAGTGAGAGGGACAGAGAGGGAGAGATGGGGAATGCATAGTGATTAACATTTGGAGAATCACTGAAAATGAAAATTGGGTTCCCGGTCGATCAGCTTGGTTAAATAAAAGACAGATAAATACATGACTGCAATAGGATCACTGTAAATAAGGAAGAGAGAGCAAAGATGAGATCAGATCCCTTTCACATTCTAAAGGAAACATTTAAGGTGAGAGTAAAGAGGCTAGTAGGAGTCTCATCATGTTGGGGTCATATGTTGGGCCTACCTGATTGGCCACAGAGTGCTGGGGCTCCATACCCATCCATTTGGCTCACACCAATGCTGTAGACCCCAAAGGACGCGGTGGGGTGGGTGGCACTGTGTTGGCCTGCATCAGCCTTGAAGGGTATTTCGGCCCAGGAGAACTCGGACCCGCCTATTGGTGTGAACTGCACATTACTGGGCAGGGGGGCATTGTCAAACCTGAGCCCGGGCAGGTCGCTATTACGGACCAGGAAGAGGGCCTTGTTGTCAAATCCGGCCTGCCCATTCAGGGTGTACGAGGAGCAGAAGTAGTCTGTGGGCAACACCGTCATGAGGAATGGGTCATACATCAGTAAACCACTCACACGGACCCCGTTGAACAGGTAGAGGACCTGGATGCCTTGGTTGGCAGTGATGAGGGCACCGTTGTTCCTCTCAATGCGGAACTCTTCAATCTGACCCTTGTTCAGGAGCATCACCTTGTCCTGGCCGCCCGATTTGATCACCACCTGAGTTGTCTGAGAGGCCTGTACATAGACACTGTCATAGCGAGTCTGGAAGCGCAGGGGTGCCACCAGGAAACTCTTGCCCCAGTTCTGGACAGGCAGCAGCTGTTCATACACATGGTTGCACTTGGAGAACCTCCAGGTGCAAGTGTGGCCACTGGAGACTGCCACCGGGAGAGTGGAGAGTACCCGGGTGCCCGTTAGGTCATTGTAGCTCTGGATCTGCAGACTCTCAAAAGGCTCAAGCTCCACATTGATCTTACTGCCGGGGATAAATGTCTCTCCCTGGAACCTCACTGGCACCCGGGGGAAGATTTGGACCGTGTTGCGCTGCTTGTGGTTGGTGATAGAGAATTCTTCGAAAGTCCCAAGGGGGGAGGTAGAGGGAGTGAAGACATAATATTCCGTCCCCCACTCTGTCACAGGGTAGACCAGCGAGGTGTCAGCGGTGTACAGCTTGGCGTTTAGGGAGGCCACCATCACTTCCTGGGTGGCCTCTATCAGGACCGTTTTAGATGACTTCTGGGAGCCATAAATCTCCACATCGGAGGGCATCTGGATGGTTGTGCCTTCCCCAGCCCCGAGCGTCCGCTCCTGGACGAAGCCCATCTGGGGCACGCTCACCTTGACCTTAGTGTTGGCGTGAAGGGCAGAGATTTGGATCTGGAAAGAGGCATCCTTGTAGTCTGGCAGGTAGTTCTGCATGAAGACTGTGGCAAACTCTTTCCCTGCAAACCCAGCATGGCAGAGTGCTGGAAGACACCCAAAGAGAGGATGAATGAACACTCTTTCAACCCCATTCAGTAGCAGACATGGTGTAAATTGGGACAAGCTTAAGGTAGGACAAAACATATTTTGAATCAGCTTAATACCACAGTATAGTATAGTGATGTCAGGCTCTTACCTTGAGATAATTAATCCCTAGGTATTGACTAACAACTCAGACATTTTTTTAATGATTCTCAGCCCTTTTGTGTTTCCTCTATAAAAGAGTTTTATGTCATAGATATGATGGAGAGCACATATATGGTCCCTGTACTTTTGGTGAAATGTTGGTTTCACTTTGGAAGTACAACTTGACCATCAGAGAATGTGTGACAGATTGTGTGTGAGCAGATCAGTACAAAGTTAAGTGTGTTCAGGTCATACCTCTAGCTATGAAGACCCAGGAGCAGACATGCTCTGATTAGTTGTAGGGCCAAAGCTCAAGTGTATTTAAAGATAGCTAATGGCCATTGGTGTGCCTGTTGTACTCTAATAATGGTAGAACGAGTAAATTGTTGCAGTGATGCCTTCGGTCATCATGGCTTCAAAATCAATTTTTTTTTCTGCTTTAATGAACTGTAGGAAAAGACTGGTATGATTTTGTTTTTGTTTTTTTCCGAAGAGGCCAAGTTGAGCGGAAAGTTGTTCAGTACAGGAAGATTTCCCTCCCTTTCTTTATCTTTTTCACTTTCCATCTCTCACGTTCTTCTGCATTAAATTAAAATGTTAATTCTTCACTATTTTTTTAATATTGTACTGTTTTTCGTTTAAAAGAACATACGTACGAAATGTGTAGACCTTGTTCAAATGAATGGTGGAACATCCGTTTTTTTCCCTTAAATATATCATGTAATTGGTCCTCAGCTGGAATTTTCTTATTGTCAGGTAAAAATGTTTGCCTTTCTGTATGGCATAAATGCACCAGAATTTCTCTTCAGGGTCATGTTGTTAATTAGGAAAAGCATACAGTGTGTGGGGTGCCAAACAACGACAAGAATTCCACACTAATTAAACTGCATTAACAAGCATGACACCATGACAATGCGGCCCTTCGAACTACACAGATCACAAACATGACAAGCCGTTACGCCTACAGCATTGCACATACTACTAGTCCATGCCCAGTCATAGCTAAGGATCTCAGTTCACATCTTTTATTCTTTAAAAATGTCCTCCGTTATAAGTCAATTATGGAATCAGTCTGTTCTCAATAATGAAAAATCCATGTTAAAAACTGATACATCTACTTGCAAAGCAAAGTAACCAGCATCTATAATAACCACAAATCTCAAAGTCCGTGTGGCCTGAAAGTTTAATGCAATCCACTCTTCTGCCACCTGTCAATCACAGATTACGTGAGATCAAGTGGAATAAATGTTGAGACAAATATCAGAACGTGTCACTATTAAATTTGAAAATGACAAGTGACAGTTAACGCAGACAGAACAAGTGAGTCAAGACATACAAAGATATTATTAAAACTGAGAAGTCAAATCATCTCCTAAAAATAGCAATAAATGAATCTGCCTTATATCAATTCTTATTTTTTTCCATATTAAAAAAGTGCCATATTTCATACCTTTTCACAATGGTAGCAATACCGATTCAATGTTTTTGCATTCTGTGATTGCTCCTCTAAACACTATTTTTCACTGATGTCGCCGGGTGTGCCAATTCCCTCCAAGGATTCAAATGTGATGACGCATGCATGGGAACTTGCAAGCCGAACGCAAAACAGCAAGTGGCCAAAATACAAAAAGCATCTTTAAAATTAGGTTTGATATGTTGCCCAATATTACCGTGTCAGATGACATAATTGGCTGTGTCTCTAGGCAGTCTTCTTTCTCCAAAATATGCTACCACGGGTTTATCTTATAAGAAAAATAAACACTCAATATGCTCCTAGTAATAGCTTAGATCTATGGTATTTGGAGTGTGAAAACTAACGTTTTCTGACCACCAATCACCACAGATGTTGCCAAATCCACCAAAACTGAAAAATTAAGGACATCCACTTTAAATTACACTGGGGATGAAACTAGGAGCAAAGTGCACTGTACACTGTGGTCATCATACAGTGTTTGGTACAAGCACCAAATAATCATTTAATCAATAACACTTCTAAAATAGCTCCGTTTGCTTCAAATCCAATTGGACAGCGCAATGGGTTTCTAATAAATATGTTTGATTCTTTATTTCAGGGGAATGGACACACTGCACCACTACATTAGTCCCTCATGTAACATTTCAATTATTTCTGTGCTGTACTGCAGACAAAGTATAATGGTTCTAACTCAACAGAAATTAAATATAAATAACTGTCAAGGACTTTGCGGTCCCAAATCTCTATTTTAATGCCGCTGGAGTGCACTCGAGCAGCAGGTGCATGCCCCTGTATGCAGTCCTTTCTCATTTAAAATCCCACAATGCACAGCTTCAGGTGGAGACACCAAATTTGCACACGCATTTGACGGGCCGATAAATGGTCACAAAGGGGGCAGTCAGCCGTGTGCACATTATTTTACGAGCACCAGTACAAAGAACAAGGAGGTCAGAGGACTCAACAAATTGACACTGCAGCGAACTGTAGTATGTGTTACCAAATTCAATATTCTGTTAAATTGGTCTGCAGAGTTCTTAACTGCATCTCGTCCACCTCTGGTTTAGTTTCTGGAGAGAAGTCGACAATTCAATTGTTTTCACCCTCAACAAACCAATGCCCTTTAAGTTTAAGATGCAAAATAACCACATGGAAAAGGATAAAAATACGATGGACTCAATGTTAACGTTAGACTGCAGTGACAGACTGGCTTTCATTTTCAATCACATCCATAAATATGGATCTCCCTTAGTGTACCATTGTTCCTGTATGACTGTGCAAACAATGTACTATTATTGAATATAATTAATAACATAAATTCATACAAAAATCAGACATGTGTTCTCTTAATTGTGTTTTTTTTTTTTTTTTTTTTTAAAAAAGGCAAAAAAAATTGTTTGGGATTTCAGATTGAACTAATGAATGTCTATTTTTGGCTGGACCGCAACAGCGGGGCCAGCCCTACAAACGCGAATGTCTGTGACTGAGTGACTGAGTGATAAAGTTACACCATTGGTCAGCCGAGTTATGAAGTTACACCGTTGGTCGGGCGGTCCAGCCGTATACTAGGTTTTGACCTGGTCTTGTTAAAATGATTTCCTCCCTTTTTATCCTCGGGAATGAGCAATACCTGCACCCCGTGCCACAATCTCTGCTATTTAGGAGAGTACAGACGCACATGTGCTCTCCTCTGAAGCATGTGACATTGGCCAGTGCTTCTCTTCAAACTACATTACGTGAGTGGAGCCAGCAGAGACGAGTGAGAAGGAAACACTTCAGGCGCCTGTCAGTTGGCAGGGGGGCAGTGTAGTATCATGGGTAAGGAGTTGGTCTTGTAACCTGAAGGTCGCAGGTTTGAGTCTAAAACACTGCCGCTGTACCCTTGAGCAAGGCACTTAACCAGCTCAGTGTATATCCAGCTGTATAAATGGATGCAACGTAAAAAAGTTGTGGAAGTCGATCTGGATTAGAGCGTCTGCTAAATGCCTGTAATGTCAATGTGCAGGGCTGTACTGGGTCATCAGAGGGGACACAACTGGGTATGGTATCCTATTCCCTGGAGGGGGAGGGGGAGGGGGAGGGGGGGCCCAATGGTCTGTGAACCTCTAAATGATATCATTTTGGAATTTCACCCAGGCACCCCTGGTTAGGTGTGTCAGTTGAGATGCGCATGATCGACCAGCAGGGTTGCAGGTGCGCATTGGGATCTGACCCTGCCACCTGAAGCCCTCCCATCCCTGGACAACACTAGATCCAGTGTGCTAGCCCCAAATTTACAAGAGAGGATGCTTAATTTATCCTATCTATAAATTAAAGTGAACAGATACGTATGATTTCACCTAAATCGTTTTTTTTTTAATGATACAATTCATTTATTTTTTCACACGGCGGTTTTCATTTCATTTTCATATAGGGGCGATATAGCTCAGGAGGTAAGACTGATTGTCCGGCAGTCGGAGGGTTGCCGGTTCAAACCCCGCCCTGGGCATGTCGAAGTGTCCTTGAGCAAGCACTAACCCCTAAAACTGCTTGGCGAATGAGTTCAATTGTAAAGCGCTTTGGATAAAAGCGCTATATAAATGCAGTCCATTCATAAAATGAACCACATTATCCCATACAGTTTTGCTCATTAAAAGCACAAAATTTCAAACAATGTTCTGATTTTTTGCTCATTATTATTCCAGATTGCTAGCCAGGACTTATTGAATGATATTCAGTGATTTTGATGGAGTGTATTAAAATTTAATGAGGTGGAACTCAAAGATTTTTGCTCTCCTCTGATCTGCAATAATGCATCAAATAATAATTTAATAATTAAATAAATAACAGTGTTCATAAATTTCCCCTGCATGTTTCATAAATTCCCTCATGGCATAATATTTCTAAATGAATAAAACTACACTTACGACCAACTTCAATTTCGACCCAAAATAGAAAATTAGCAAAAAAAAATGCAGCAACCATGACAATGCGGACTTAAAACACGTGAAAAAGTGTTACATTCTTTACAGAAAACACTTGAAAGAAATTATTATAAAAGCTTCCATTATGGGTTTTCCCTGTTGGCTTCAATGGAATTATTTATTTTATCACTATTTTAATTTCCCCTACTCCTCACAGACTGCTGGAGTAAAAACCCATTTCAATAAATAATGAAATAGACTCATTTGTCAATGAAGTTGTCAGGTCCAGCAACAAGCGTATAATGTGGGCCTTATGCAAGTTTAGTTGCACTAAACTAGTCTCATTGCTGAGAATCAAACAGTAAGAATTTACAGTGTTATCCAGTAGACTACTGCCAATTAAAACATGTATATTTCACTTACCACATGACAGCAGAGCCAGAAAACAAGGCAGTAACAGTTTGGTCCCCATGGCTGAAACACATGAACAATGTATTAATGTCCCTGTTCACCATCAGTAACTACCAAGAGATGTATAATTTAAGGACACTTATACCGTGTCAGTATAGACCTGAACACAGCTACACTGCCGAAACCTAAAGTCACACAAGTCCTGACTTAAAGTTGTTTAATGTATAATACGTCTCATGAAGGTGAAGCAATTCTTTAAAAAAAAAATTAAAAAACAGACATGAACGTTGAAACATTGTACAATAAAATTAGGTGTTATAACTAAATAATTTGAATGAATTAAATAGAATGGACTGCAACAGCAAGAATGAAAGCATACTCACTTGAAGAGGGCCCACTGATATGACAAAACCCCTTGCGTGCCATCCTTAAATACACACCTGGTCGTGTCCTGGCATCCAATCAGAATGCTTGAACATCAGTGTCTCCAAAAGACAAGTATGCCTTATAAACACACTGCCTGTTAACACATTCCGCATCTCGAGTGAATGGTGCCAGTAAAGTTGCCACTGGGGCAGTGGCACAATTTCTATTTGAACTTAGAATTGAAACCAGTCCAATGTCGTTAGATAAGATATGTGTTCACAAAGAGCAAACACATGAGCAACACTTGCCAAATATGAACACATGAGCAATGTCAAATACCCCTCTATTCAGTGTGGAATTAAGAAGCCTCCCTTTGAGTTCAGACAAATTGAACTGGATTTTTTTTCTAGGGGCAAAACATTATATAACTTCAGATACTTGATAAAGATTCTTTATATCTTTATACATATCTAATATCATGTTGCTCTGGAACAAAGAATTACGATCAGAGAAAATATACCAGGATGTAAAATTCTCATACAGAACAGTGATGTTCTCCACATCTAGAATAAAATGGCACCCAGCCGAGACATTCTCAGAACAGGAGTTGCGTGTGTATCTTGAACCACAGCATCTAAAACGGGACGCATGCACCTAATCGGACCAAAAACATTCAGGAGGGCAGATCAGTAGCATGGCTACTTTAATTTAATTCAGTCCTGTCCCCAGTGTCTGCTGCGGTTTCACATGTAGGCCAATGGACTCTACATTTCCAGCCTCCAGCAAAGCCTTACTTACAAAGGATAGCGGGTGTAACGAAACGGCGCTCGATCTGTCCCCGAAGGGGTTCGGCAAATACGCGGGAGCACCGGTAACACTGAACAGACGACAGGGACTAGTAGCTACATGCAGCCATTGTGGTCACTTGTCCTTCTCGGCCCGGTCCCCGCATCATAGGCCCTGATGACACGGTGGCAGAAGACAACTGAATTTCTGCTCTCCGGCGGAAAACATCGTGAAATCAGCCCGTTTGTTCTCTTTACAATCCAACCAAGTAGCGGAAATCAGCGCATTTCAGGGAGGTACGGCTTTTGGCTCCATTATGCAAGGTCAAGGAGGTAACTCTCCACGGTTGATTTAAACATCGCTGTCTTCCACAACCAAAACACCGTTTCTCAGTTTTCTTTTTGAGAGTATGGAATAATTTACGGCACTGTCAGATCAGAAAAGAACATTAAAAGGTTTTCAGTCAGAGCTGGGTAAAAAAAAAAGGCCTACTCGTGTTTGTAGAACCACCAGTTTCAGGTTTTTGACTAGAAGAACGTGTTAAACTGCCATTTTAAGGTTTAAATGTGTCCATTTCCCCTGCAGCCTTTGATATATTTTAACTCCAAGATATTTTGGCAGCCATATGCCATTTCGGATCGATAGAGCCTAAATTGCAACAACGAAGGTTGAAGATATTTGGTATTTAACTGCCCAGTCTGTTCTTCACACTGTATTGTTTAAGGACAGCTCATGCAGTTGATTTATGGCGTAGGCAATGCGTATTTGCATTTAAGGGAAACATGCCTCATGCCCAGGTTATTGCTACCCGTATAATCCATTTAAATATTAGTTTAATGTTAGATCAATTTATCGGCTCAATATTTCTTTATGTGCAATGGTGCGAGACTCGCTTCTGCAGGAGGGCGTTTTTATTTACTCTCCACGGAGAGAGAGGGGTGACGAGTCCCGTCGCAGAAATGCACAGCGGCGCTCAGAGGAAAAAAACCTTTCCAAAGAAATGCGACAGCCTACAGGTTTTTTTCAGGGTCGGAGTTCAGTGGCTAACAGAGGTGTCCACATCTACAACGTCTTCTGTAGCCCAGCGAGGTCCATACAACCAAACTGGTTGCCGATTGTAAGGAAACCACAACGTATGCAGATTGGTGCAGCCCTCCAGGAACTGAGTGGCCTATGGACACCCCTGTGCGGAATGAAACTGCGTTAAACGGGTCTACCTTTAAACCACCACCATGGCCTTCAGCACCGTATCTGCATGCAGGTGTGATGACGTTGACTGGCACAATGTGCATAAAACTCCCAGCCACGTGTGTCAATTGTGTGATCTCTTTGTCCAGTGGAAGTGGCGCCGCATGCAACGATGCATAATTGTGTTGGGGGGTGGGGGTTGGAGTTGGGGTTACTTCGTATCATTTACAGAAGGTGGGTAGAAAGACACTCAAACCAGGTCGAGAGGGACAGTAGCTGATTAATCATGAACCGGTGCGTTTAATGAGCACTTGGAGAATGGTGCAACTAGCCTACCAACATGACAACACACCACCAAAGTATTTTTTAAAATCTTAAAGCAAAAGCAGTTTCCTTCCAGTGCGAGATATCGGGGAACGACTCAGTCCAGAGCCTACATGAGGTGGAGAGGAATTCTGCTTCATGCCGTATCAAAAAAAAAAAAAAAAAAATCTAAATTGTTAACAGTAGATTATGGTCTCTGTTGATGTAGAGGGTGGAAGGAGTTAGCAGAATAATAAAAGGCTTGGGCTATACCTTTTTGATAACGTCCAAGTAAAATACACTGATGTTTTATTTGGGGAAGGCAACCCGTAACTAAATAAAGCATGACACAGTAAAAAAATATTTGATCGCAGTTCATTCTTCACAAAAGAAAAAAAAAAAAAAAGAATCCCCAAGAAAACAACCGAAACCCATGTACACATTAAAGGGTGGTGTGCCATGATCTTGGGTTGGGCGATCGTCTTTTTTCATGAATAGGTCAGTTTTGCGGTTTGCTATATTGATTAGTCAAAATCATCCAAAGTTTTTTTTTTTTGGGGGGGGGGGGGGGGGGGGGGGGGGCAGGATAGCCCATCGAAGGTCGCTCATCTCATCAATCCGCCTCTAGTCTGCATCGATGGTGCAACGACGAGCAATATAAAAACTTATTACGTGACAAAGTTCTCAAGTAGATCAAGCAAAGATACAGTGGGGATCAAAGGTCAGAGGACACTGCCGAGTCCTGGTTGTTTTCATTGTTTATGAAGGAATAATACAAATATGATAGCCCAGGAACACTTATTGAAAACAGTTGCAAATGAAAAAACATTCAAAACGCTTGTATGAAACGGGAAGCCATGTGGATATCTGGTCTGTCCACCATAAGCTAAGGATTTCTCTATACGTTGTCACACTTAATTTTCATATTGAGCATAAGAAAACATTGAGGCTATTACCAAGTAAAAAAATCATCCATCACTTGAGCTAGTGCTCATATGAACAGTGTATCCTTGAATAAGTATAAACAGAGCATCAGTTGTATTAGCCCTTAATATTTGACAGTGTTGGTAGAGTCCTCAGAATTTTGGTCCCCGTGCACTGTATAGATTCTGCCACTTAGTTTGAAATAAAAACCAATTTGACTTTTGAGTGCTCCACACAGGAATGTGTGAAGTGATTCATCAATTATATGTACGTTTACGTAACTCAGCTAGTGATAAGACGGCTAGTCTGTTTATTCATACTGAATTTGATAGGAAACCTACTGCCACTTGTTCAAGTTCATAGTACGAGTTGTAGACTTGTGCTGGCTTTGGTTTGTGAATGCTCCTAGCAACGGGTCGCGAGAATACGCAGTGCTGACGTTGCACCGAACCGGAGTGAATTTGACGGGGGGTGGATACGGGCTCAGATTTACAAGATTTAAGGAAACACTGCAGTCATGCAAGCGTACACTCATGTGGTTTTGAATGCACATCAGCCCACTCAGCAAATGATTAGTATTTCAAGTAATTAAAATCAATTCCAAATCTTTTTATCTAGGTTAGACAGCAGAACAAACAAGCTTTCCCCCCCCCACTTGCAGAATGTAAGACAAATTACTCTGTGAACATGGTGCCATTTCATTTTGACAGGTCTCAGGCAAGTCTTATGACCAGGTGTCAGATATGAATGGGATTTAAGACTACATACTGTACAAATATTTGTTTAAAAGCCCATAAGTACCCATTACATGGGAATTGTTTGAGATTGCTTTTCCAGGGAATGCCTCTTGGCAGTGCATTCACATTCAGCTGAAGATCCGCCATTAAGAGGATATGTAATACCCAAGGAGGTATTTGCCACTAAATTTGTTGCTTCAAATGCATATCACGATTTGGTATTTATTCTGTGTGAGATGTCAGTCACCATTTACATAAATCAGAATCTTGAGGATCTACCTTTTCCTTATGAGCAGTTATAGCATCTTGTTTCATGTTCAAGCTATACCCAAGAAAAAGCTGTAGGTCAAAATGTTGAGTTTTAAAATGTTCTTTTTGGAGCATTCAAAATAAGATGTAAAGTCAACAAGTGGGAAACCAAAGCTGGACTAACCGATCAAACCAATCAAATGGATGCAATCAAATTCCATTCATTTGGACTAATGACAGGCAAGACATTAGAGGGACACTGCTGGGCATGGGTTTAAAATCTTTATTGCACTGTAGGAGCAGATTCACAGAACAGTGCGCACATGGTCAAAGTACATCAGCCAGCTGGGTTTCAAAGCCCTGAGTCTCCAAAGCCACTGTGGGGGGGGGGAAACAGAAGAGAAAAATTCAAGTACTTTGCAAGGTCAAGTGCAGCTGCATCACTTCTAGAAGTTAGTGCAAATGGGCAAGTTCTTTAGCTCATTACTACCAATACACATACTGTGCCAATGCCAATACAAATGCTACTAGTACCGACACCAAAAATACCAAGCTTTAATTTACAAATAAATCATACCACTTCCATCACAACCAAAATCACAGCACTACTATTGCTATTGTGACAACGCAACAGTGTCACACTACATGCGTCTATTACAACACATTTAGCCATTTCCCTCCAGTCACCAGTGGTTCCTTATGAGCCTTACCAGCCATTTAAGCTCATGGTCCAGTTTTTGGAATGGGGGAGGTCGTCAGAAGCCAGACCGTTGTAGTTCCCGCAGGCGCCGCACAGCTTGTCAGAATACACAGAAGAAGGCCTCACCCACACACTTCCTGATGTGCTGGCCTCCAGCTCCAGGTCTGGCTGGGAGTCGGCCCCCGAACCCTTCCTCACCACAACCCTGACCTCCGGCCAGTCCCAGATCCGGCTTACAGAAACTCCCGAGGACAAGGAGAAGGGGAGGGACACCAGGTCCCCGTCCACCTGCCAAGAGTCAGAATCTCAGTGGAAGGACAGCCACTGCAAGAATCATTCTGAGATCATGTGCACAACAAATTTTATAAATCAGCAAAACTGGGCTAGCACTAATCATTGAGGCAATGGAACAGTTATGTATTAAAAAAATAAAAATAAAGTTAAAGCAGCTAGTCATGGGTAATTGAATGCCAATATTAAAACTCCACATGGGGAGAGAGAAAATGTTCTGCACGGGTGAGGAGTTAGTGACTGTCACTCAGAAGCCCCCACAAGCGATAATGAATTAAGCATTTCATTCTAAGCAAAGCAATCTGCAGTACAGCTGTGAATGACCATGTGTTCAGAACTACCAACAATTTTTTTTTTTTTTTTTTTTTTTTTTTTTTTTTTAAAATAGTCACAATATACGTGACATAGCAGCCAGAGGGCAACAGGCTACACTCCCAACACCTAAGCAAGCAATTCAATTGGGCTGTTGAATGCTGGGAATTGAGGTAAATTAATTCCAGCAAGGGATTGTTTCTTCCCCCCCCACTCTCCACAGAAGGCAAGATGATCTTGTGCTCCAAAGATAAATCAATATTTTAGCCTCCTCAAGAGGGTAGCAGTAAAAGCCAAAATGGATTGTAACAGAGGCAATAGAAAGCAGTGAACTCGATTTCCCACATGATTTCACCAGTTCGTCGTTCCTTACAACAGATGAAAGCACGGGGACCCAAACTGGCAAAGCGGCACAATCTTCTGCTAAAGAAGGGGGGGGGGGGGGGGGAACGTCACCCCAGTGGACTGCGCCAGCCACTCGGCATCCGGCTCGAACCCGCAGCCATACTTACGTACACCACCCCGTTCTCAACAACCACGGCGGCCCCGTGCAGGAGCAGCTGCAGCGCGCTGACCGCCCGGCTCCCGGCGCAGCGACCTCGGAAGAGGACCAGCTGGAACCACAGGTCGCACTGGCGGTCGCAGCAGGAGGCCAGGTTGAAGGCGGCGTCGGGCCGCAGGTTCGACTCGAGGCCGTCCAGGGTCCTGAACGAGAGGTCGGGCCGGACCTGGCAGACGCCCGCGTCGCCGTGGCAACCCCACGCCCCGTCCCTGAGCAGGCACCGCAGTCCAGGGCTGCAGGAGGTTCGGGCGCAGGCCGCGCCCCCCACTGGCTCACACCAGCACCTCTCAGTGCAGCCTTTGGCATAGAAGAACTCCTTATTCTGAAGAGAAGGTACAAACATTTTTTACAAATCAGTCTACAGCCATTGATCAGACAATGTATACAGTTCTTAGAGGAACACACCAGCTGGCTGCATTTTGGGATCAATTTTTTTTTTTTTTTTTTTTAATAAATTGAGAATTGGAGAAAGGCAATAGTATGGAACTGAAGCATTTAAACATGGTGCATTTTATAGGGTTAACAATTCCTTGTGAAGTATCATTAAAAAAAAAAAAAAAAAAAAAAAAAAAAAAAAAAAAAAAAAAACCCACCCATCCCTCAATTTGGAGCTTCCACCTGTATTTTGTAAGCTCCATCTTAATGCAGCAACATCCAGTTTAGTGGAATACAGACACAGATAATCACCTCCAGATGACACGGCCAAGCAGAGCGCCAATTGAATTAAACACCCTAAGTGCACAAGACTGAAGGTGCAATTTACTGAAGCATCGAACCTTTTCTGGCTGGCATACAAATCGTCCTAGCTAATATGGTACAGTTTCTGCATATTTCATGTGTGGAAGGAAACTGTCACCTTGATGTATCTTCCACGATGCACGCATCCACACTGCCTGACCCGCGCACACACGTCACCGTTGAAAACTAAACTGCCATTACACTGGCAGCCTTCAGAGCACCGCTTGCACAGGCCAGGAGTGATTATCTCAGGACAGGTACTGGAACATGAATCAACAAGGCTGCTGGCGTAGCTTTGGTCCGGGCACTGAAGGCCTAAGAGAAACAAAACACTGGCTGTGCACAATGCCCCACCATAATCTGTATGCAAGAAATCACTCCAGAACCCAACATAAAGGGATGGGATTCTCTTTCCCCTCTAATTTTTTAGACCATAGTAGTCATGATGTCTTTACAGTAAAGACTAAACATTGTTTTCTAACCAAATTTACAAATGTAGGTCTTTAGCAACGACACATGTTGAGTACATTGAATGTGGATTAACCACCACTAAAGCTAGAGTTCAGCAACAATCCGGTTTAAACCAGTTACAAATGGAATCAGTGCCAGGCCAGGGAGACCTAACATCACAACCATTCATCTGCCCCCTCCGTGGAGCTCCTATACTGTAAAACAGTCCGCGTCAGTTCAGCAGTTTTCATACATTTGATTCCCGTTAATGTTTCACATAAATACATTTAGTAGATCTACTGTACTCCAGTAAAATTGACCGTTCCGACATGGGCACTTACGGCAGCCCGGCTCTCTCCAGCCATCCACCTGGATTCCCTTGGCCCGGCAGGCTGCGGCGTAGGCCTCCAGGGACAAGCACAGCGCCTCCTGTCTCCGGGAAGTGGAGCAGCGGGTTCTCACGCACGCGTCGTGGTAAGGCTGAACGGGCACCGCGTTGCAGCAGCGGCTGAACGGGCCGCTCGTGGATGTGAGGAGGTCGCAGGGGTCGCTGGTGTGCCCCTTCCGCTCCGAAACGCCGGTGCAAGGCCCGCAGTTTGCCACACAGCCCAGAGCGCACTGCTGGCCCGGCGCCGCCTCGGCCCAGCTCTCGAGGAAGGCAGAGGGGCTGCCTGCCGGCTGCTTGGAATGGAGGTCAGGGTTCAGGTCATCTGCAGCGTTGCCGTTGTAGTTCCCACACAGGCCAGAGGTGGCGCCAGAGTAGCCGGGTGGTACGATGACCTGGACGTAGAGCGTTGAGGTGAAGCGAATCTGCAGCCCGAAGTCAGTCTCCAGGACACTGCTGCCGCCATCTTGGTAAGCCTTTATTGCACTGTTGTTAATGTCCATGGGTAAGGTGAAATCTTCTTGGTTGACCTGAAAATTAAAGTTACTTTTCATAACTGCATAAGAGCATCCTCTAAATGCCTGTAATGTAGAGTGACTTAAGATTCTCATTTTTACATAGTATCCATTTATACAGCTGGATATTTTTACTGAAGCAATTCAGGTTAAGCACCTTTCAAAAGGTACAACAGCCATGACCTACCTGGGAATTGAACTTGCAACTTTTAGGTTACAAGTCCAGTTCCAACTTAAAAAAAAATAAATAAAAAAACACTGCTGCCCATAGTGGAGGGAGCATGAGAATTAAATTAGTGAACTGCTTCACTAGCAAACATTGACCTTTAGCATTAAAGCAGCAACCACTCACCCTGACTTTCCAAAGAATTCCAGGGAAAAGCTCCACTTTATCTTCATCCAGAATCAAGACGATCGCCTTAAGCGGGTCATCGAGTGCGTTCTCCACTCGCTCTACGCTCACGAGCACTTTAAAGGAGGCAGGGCAGACGTGTTCGACTGCACGAGAACGTAGGTACAGATTCCGTGATGGGCCAAGGCGTAGCCGTCGAAGGTGACGTACCCAAAGCCGCCCAACACCTGGCAGGTGCCGGGGTGGGCCGGCACGCACTTGGCGACGCCCCCCTCCACCGCACAGGTCTCGAGGTCTCCGCAGCCGGGCGAGGAGCACACCATTTTGTGTCCCACGCCACAGTGGCACTTCTCCTGGCACCGGGCACCCAGGACGAAGGTGCCGCTGGGGTAGTACTGCCCCTTGTACTGGCAGCCGCACTCAGTGTGCGGCACGCACTCGCCGTCGCTGAGGACGAGTCTGATGGCGTCGACGTCGAGGGTGGAGTCGCACTGGCAGCCCTCCTGGCACAGACTGCTGCAGGCTGCCCAGCTGACCGATCCGGAGCAGGCATACGGACAGCTGGGCCCGCACAGCTCGTAGTGGCTGTTCACAGGACAGTCCGCCCCTAGAGGAAGGAAATGCACCTCAAATCCACTCAAGCTCTGCCCCCACCCCCAAACCTTAACCAAACCTCCCCCTTCCAGCACCACACCCAAACCACTCCCCCCCCACCGATCCATCCCAACCACCAAGCTCAGCCCCTCCACCAGCAGTCTGTCGCTTCTGAAAACTTTCATCTGATCTACACAGCAAACGCAGGAAAGACCAACCTCCTCTCGTCAATGTGGAAATTCAGACTTGAAAATGTACTGACCCATCCTGTGCAAATCAAGGTTGACTGAGCATGCATGCTCTTTTAGAGCAAAGAGAAGTCACAAGGGAAAGGAGGGAAGACCTAGCATTGGAGCATCACACCCTGAATACCAACATGCGCACATGGGCATTTCCCCACCCAAAACGGAGCCCAGGCCCGCAGTTCTCACCACAGAAGGTATCGCTCCTCCACTGGCGCACGGTGAGGCCAGCCGCTTGGCAGGCGGTGGCGTAGTCGCCGATGGCGTTGCAGAGTGCGGCGGGGTGGCCGTCGTGCGCGCAGGTGTCCGCCAAGCAGCTGTTCGAAGTAGAGCTGAGGGTCCAGGGCGGCGATGCACTCTTTGAACGGGCCTTGCTCGTCCAGCAGCACGTGGCAGAAGTGGACGTCCTTAAAAACGTTCCGCTCCTCTGCGCCGCACCGTTTCGGGTCCGAGGGCAGCGGGTGACCGTCCGCCCCCGTCTTCCAGCCGTCGGCGAACTCCTGCAGGTCGCGGGCCCGGCCAGTCGGGTCACCAGCTCACCTTTCGGGTCACCGGGTTTACCGCACATGCCCTGCAGGACCGAGCTGTACCATCCAGGGACCAGCACAGTTATCGCGCCGGTCCTGTACACCGCCACCTGCAGGCCAAAGTCTGTTTGGATTGCGACAGACGAGGGGGAGTGGTAGGCCAGGATCTGGCCTTTGTTGAAAGAGTATGGCAAGGGCGTGTACAGCCCGTTCACCTGTGGGAGGGGATTAAAAAAAAAAAAAAGCCCTAATTTATCGTAAATGTCATTTCAGCCGCACCCTGTGACAGATTATGACGCTCACTTCAGTCGTTTCACAGCATGGCGGCTCAGCATGTGTAGTTCCTCCCTGAATTTGCCTGCACTATCAATTACTCTTAACTGCAGTAGGCACCACACCAAACTGTCACACAATATCCATCTTGTGATGTACTGATCAGCTTCTGACATGGGGGGTGGGAGGAGGTGCGCAGCAAATGAGTTTCTCAGAAAAAAATTGATTTAAAGTAATACATTAACTGAGGAGCACATACCATGTTAAATGCCTGAAGAGATTAAATCTGTGACCCAGAAGGTGAACATAGCCTCAGTGTGCTGGGTTATAGCTAAGGACTCCTTTTATAGAAATAAGACCAAAACATTTTGTTTATCCAAGATGGCTGCTCAGGCCTGTCCTCTGGAGTTTGAACAGTTGCATTATGCAGCACTGCATGGCTTACAGCACAACCAGTGTGTGACCTTGAGACCACTGGTTCCATTGTAATGGAGTAGCTTAGGTAATTAGTCCAATGACAACTGATTATCAGTGCAGCCACTTAAGGCAGAGACTGAATCTTCCATTGACTTGTGACAACAAACCTGCACAGGTAGCTCTTTCCAGTTAATTAGCCTTCAAGTAAATTGGTGCACATTCCACCCTCCTCCCTCCCAAATACTGTGTAAATGCAAACATTGATTACCTTGCTAAAATACAGAACAGCAGTTGGACAATTTACATTTTATGCCCTTTTACCAGACAGCTTACATTCTTCACATACAGTCCATTAATACAACAGGATATTTTAGTGAAGCAATTCAGGTTAAGTACATTGCTCAAGGGTACACTGGCAGTATCCAGATTTAAAAATCAATCCTGTGAGCTCACTTCCAGTATTAACACTACCACCCCTCTGCCACATTTGAAGGAATGTATCTCAACTCCTGCATCCAATCACTAATTGCAGGTACAAGCCTGATTTCAATATTTTCAGGTCCTGGCCTTAGAAGGGAGTAATGGCCCTAGTGTATTTTAACAATGACACCATTCCGTAAAACCCAAGGATCAATTTTCTGTACATCAGAACCAATATCACTTAGGTTAAAACATTAACCCAGCTAGCAATGAGCAACTCAAACTAGTCAATGAGAATGCATAAAGAATCCCATTTCAAAAGGCACTGAGAGTTTCCCTACATTCAGATGAACGGAAAGAAAAACCTATAAATCCATCCAGAGAGATCACCATTTGCAACACCTTCGCAAGTCATCCTGCTAATCAACGGGCCCCGCAGGAACATGGCACATGGCCGGTCCCCCATCCAAGGAGCTCAGACTTACCTGGAGCCTGTGCGGCGTCTCCTTGGTGACAATCAGGACCTGCCCATACACCTGCACCTTCAGGTCCAGGCTCAGGAAGAGCCGCGTGCTGCCAGCGGCGTTGCCGATGGAGACGTCGAAGGGGACGAGGCCGGTGGCGTGGGACGGCGCCGCCGCCAGCGTGTACGTGTGGCCGCCGCGGAAGTCGAAGGTGTGGCCGTTGAACGTGCGGAAGTGGAGGCCGCCGAGGAGGGTGCAGTTAACCGGGCCGGCGGGGTAACAGCCGCGGACGCCGCTCAGGACCCGGCAGCGCTGGCCCCGGGGGCAGGGGACCCGGATGCAGGCGACCGTCCTGCTGGACGGGTCGCAGGTGCACCGCTCCTCGCAGTCCTCGGGAGACCAGAAGGTCTCGTTGGGTCGCCGCTGCTGCCCAATGGAGTCCAGGCAGCCGCAGTCGTCTGCAGGCAGCAGGTCTGGTTGGCGAAGACGTAGCCGGCATGGCAGACGCAGCCCCACATGCACGGCTGGGCGCAGACCGGGCTGGTGAAGCGGTCGCAGGCCGGTCGGCAAGGCGACACGCACACGTTAAACTCGCCGTGCGGCCCGCAGACGTCCTCCTCGTCTGCAAACACAGGACACGGTGCCCAACCGGGACCGATTAATGAAGCTTAAAATCGGCAGGCAGAGGCTGGCATGACCAGTGATGCAGATAATGGAGTTGAACTGTAGCGGGTATTACAGATGAGATTCACAAGACAATCCTTATGCTGCTACTTCACTAGAGCACACTGCACAAGCTCAATAGACTTGTAGTTATGAAGACCCATGTCTGTCTGAATCGGACATCTCATTCACCACAACCGCCTGGGAGAACTTCCCTCCGCTCCTAAGCAAATGTAATTAGCGCACTGACAGGTGACGACAGGCAAATAATTCAGAGAACAGTATAGGGATTCTAAAACCATTCTGCCAACTGACACTTACCGTGGTACAGGTCTCCGGGGTTCTGGAAGCTGAAGCCGTGGTACTGGCAGATTGAGGCGTAGGCCTGGAGGGTCTGCGCCAGGACCTCGTGGTCTCCGTCGCTGCGGGACAGGTCCCGCACGCAGCCCCGGAGGAACGGCTGGGCGCTGACCCGCTTGGCGCAGAGGGCGAAGGGCCCGGCGGGCTCCTCCAGGACCGCGCAGCGCTTTCGGCTCTGGAGCTCCTGCTCCGGCGTGAGGGGGGGCGGAGTCAGCCCGCAGTCCGTGCAGCACAGCCAGTCCGCGTCCCCGCCGCTGACCGCCTGCAGCTTGGCCCACTCGATGACGCCGCGGGCGCCGTCGCCGCCAGCGTGGGCCGCGCGGTCGAACGCACACAGGCCGTACACCTCGCCCCGGTACACCGGGTGCAGCGCCACCAGGACCAGGGAAGCCCAGTCGTAGATCACCTGCAGCCCGAAGTCCGTCTGCAGCATGACCAGGTCTCCCCAGTAATCCACTCTGATCTTGTCCCTCAGACTGACTGGCAGGGGGCTGAGCAGGCCATTCACCTGTGTGCGAAATAACAGCAGCGCATCACACCCACCTCACAGGCATTTAAAAGCAACAGCTCATTTAAATTGGATACAGCCATGTTAACACCACGGAACTATAAACACTGCCGATCGTACGTCAGGCCCACCCCACTGGCTTTTCTAGCTGAAAACACATTCAAGGCCTAAGCACACTTATGCCAGTCATCCACCCCCTTCACTGAAAAAGGCCCACTGTCAGAAATTCCTTTGTTGCCAACAAGAACATACTAGCAAACACTTAATGCATGCATGGTTGAATCAACTGTGGCAAAAAGCTGACTACATATGTAAAAAAAAAAACAAAACAGGTTTTGTATGCACTACTTGGCCTACAGCCCAAGTAGTTGACAAAATAGATTCAATTACAAAAGTTTAAAGGAGTTCTTGAACCAAGAGCAACAGCATTTATGTGGCTCATCTTCACTGTCTGTCAGATCTAGAGTCTAGCCATAGAAATGTGCCAAAACCCTAATAGGATTGATTTACAGCTTGCAGTTCTTCATTTACAATCCATTTATAGCTATTTTTTACTGAAAGACTTCAGGTTAAGTACTATGCTCGAGGGTAAAACAGCAGTGCCTCCCCTGGGCATCAAACCTGCAGCCTCTGTTACAAGCCCAGCTTGTGTGCTGCACTGCCACTTTACCCAGACAATGAGCTGAATCACCAACTGGCTTCTTCACCACGCAAATACTACAAATACTAAGGAAACCAGAAGACAGCAGTTTGCCGTGAGGCAGGAAGCCATTGTGACAAATATGCAAAAGAGAAAAAAAAAAAAAAAAAAAAAAAATGTATGGGTTTACCCGATTTGTTTTTTTGGCAGATTTGTTAAACCACATTAGGCTGTCAAACAGGCCTGGCCAGCACAGGCCCCTCAGAACCTGAGGCAGCCAGCGCACAGTCACTCGACTGGAACCACACCCATCTGCTTTTGCTTGAGCAACATAATGCACAAATATAATCTGCCTCATTGGGGGGGGGGGGGGGGGGCTTTGTCAGCGGTTCTGCTCGAGCCCAAACCGTTCGGGGGAGGTTCCCCCTGCTCACCCTCACAGCGCCTCTGTCCTGTCGGCGCAGGGTCACCACGTAACCGTAGGCGCTCAGGCCGACCGCGCGGACGGACGAGGCCCAGGGGGCGTGCCGCCGCTCGCTGTTCTCCGTGACGACGAAGGGGGTCAGCGCCCCGCGGCCCCCGCTGCTGGCGGCCAGCACGTAGGTGCAGGTGCCGTCGAAGTCGAAATCGGTCCCGCGGAAGCTGCGGAAGTGGGGGTCGCCCCAGGCCCAGCACAGGTCCGGCTCGGGCGGCTGGCATGTAGGACCCCCCGCCCCCTGCGAGCACTGCTCATGGGCTCCACACTTCCCCTTGCATGGGTCTAACGGGAGGAAATTAAAAATTATTAATCTGCATGCTGCAAGAACAGGGGGTCTGCAACCCAGCCAGGGGGAAAGCAGACTTCAAAAAGCAGACTAACCACTCATCTCTTCCATTCTCCCGCCCCCCCCCTCCCCACACCACTGAATCAGATTGATTTATGCATTTATAATGGGGGGGGGGGGGGGGGTCTTACATGGGAGAAATTTAGCAATTGGTAAAACAGCAACACTGGACTCCTTAGGAATCAATGTCTTAAACACTCATGTTGAAACACCAAAAACCAGAAGGAGCTGCACCCCTCCAGGACTTCAGTCTGGAAACGCCCCCCCCCCAAATTTAGTGTGGGAGACTGCAGTGGGACAGTACCTGAGGATTGACAGGCCATAACCCCATCCCTGACTGCACAGGTGTGCGAGTCAGGACAGGTGTGTGGTTTACATGTCGCTGGGGGCCCACAGGTGCAGTTCAGGGTGCAGTTCTGCAGCAGTCTTACTTCTCCTGGCTGGGGGGCAAATTAAATCAGGAATGAGAATGGAAGAAATGAAGAACCAATTAAATCACAATACTGACTTCAGACTGAGAACCTAGCATTTTGCTTTAGTGGTGAACATTACCTGATCAAAAGAAGGCAAAACGTTAGTGTACAACCAAAGTCTGACTCTGCTGAACGTCGTAGACCAAAAAAACGTTGGTCTGCCGATAGGACCATTAAAACACCTCGCACCGGCGACCTCCCAGGGGCCCTCACCTCGTACCGCCGGCCTCCCAGGAAGCAGCCGCACTCCTCCGGCCGGACACACCCGTTGCCGTCGTAGCGGAAGCCAGCGTCGCACTGGCAACCCTCCGCACAGCCGGCAGGGCAGTCCACCACGTGCCCAACCTCGGCGCACACCGCCAGGCAGGCGTTTGCACACGGGGCGTAGTGGCTGAACTGGGGACACTGGAACACTGCAGGAGCACAGACCAGAATGAGCTCAGCTTCCTCCCCCCCCTTCCCACCCCAACCAGAACCAAAATCCCATCCACTGACCAGTACTCCAGGGCAGGGAGACCCAACCCCGCTCCTGGAGACCCGTCGTCCTGCAGCCTTTCACTCTGACCCTACCAAAGCGCACCACATTCGGCTAGAGATCTTGAGCTGCCAATTAGTAGAATGAGGTATGCCAAATTATGGCTGAAATTAAAACCCACAGGACAGTAGATCCAGAATTCAGCAGCCCTGCAGTAGGGGAAGTTGCCTTCCACTGTTTTAATCACATGGGGGTGGTAGTTTAATTACAGCTGGTCAAATCTTTGATGCACATCTTGTGATCTTATGTACCTTCAGAACACTATTCACGTCAATAACAAAATAATTTAAATTTTATTTGAGACGTCAAGACTGATCCAAGAATCAGATGTGCACAAAGACCTGTTACCACAACACATTGGGTAACAGGTGTGCTCAGGTGCATCGCCTCAGGAAAACCCTCACTTGACAAGATGAGACAAGTCACCAAGACGCGGGTGTCAACTCGGGCAGGTTCTAAACAATGCCTTTGCGAAACCACACAAGCACCAGTCAGTCAATCTGGTGCCAGTGTGACGCTAAATGAAAAACAAAAGCAATAATCAGAAAAATACATTTTAGTGATAAGAGTGACTCAGACTACAAGCAGCACTATCAGTAAGCACACCCTGAATATGATATTGGCTCAGCTTATCGTTCGCAACTAAAATATTTGCCAAATGTGTAAAGGGACTTCTCCAGAAGGCTTGTGCAATACAGTTCCTTTTAACACCCAGTGTCATTGACTTCACTGGGAGAAAGTTTAATTTTTAAGTAATAAGTGACATTTCCTATATACAGCATAAATGCTATGCCTAGTCCCCCCCCCTCCCCTCCCCAAAAGCCCCCCTACTACATGAGCCTACAAAATTACAGCAGGCAGGAGCCTGGCATTTCTCTTACTTTGAATAGGACTATGGGATATGAAATGCTGCTTCAGTCCTTTCTGTAGTACAGTTGCAGCGGTTGCCTCTTAAATGCACTTGCTGTTATCCAAACAAACTTGTAAAGAGACCTATGCATTTGCTTACCAGATTTAATGCAATTGGACTCCATGAACATTAAAAAAACAGAACAGACGTTGCCACCTGCAAGCAAACGTGACAGTAATTGCAGTCTACGCCACTCTTAATCACTTGACTAAGATTGGAAACCTGCTTTGCCAAGTGGACCAGCCTTACTAAACCACTGTCCTATGAGCAGGAAAGGCTGGTCTGGAGAGGTTGGAGAGATTAGAAACAGCTGTTCTAATCTGTAATGTCCATCGCTGTATTCCATAATCTAGCATTTCAAATTTGAATATTTGACCCCTCCAAGTAATAGCACTACAGGTCTGGTACCTAGCCCAAACTTCTTGCTTGCCCAACCATGCTTCAGGACAGGGGGTGCACTCACTGCATTTGGTGCCGTTCCTCCAGGGGGCGACCTGCACTCCTGCCTCCTGGCAGGCCATGGCGTAGGCCTGCAGTGCGTCACACAGCTGCTCTACCCGGCCCTCCGACACACACAGGTCATACATGCAGTCCCTGTAGTACCCGGCGGGGTCCACCAGGGGGTGGCAGGCGTTGAAGGCCCCGCTATGGGCCTTTATCAGGCCGCAGTGGCGGTCCGAGGCGTAGCGGGGTCGTAGGGAAACGCACAGGGGGCAGTTGTCCCCGCAGTCGTCGCTGCAGTCCGGGCCCCCTTTCACGTTTGGCAGCCAGAGGTCGTCGGCGGGGTCGCCGTTGTTGTTTCCACACAGGCCGCACGTCCTGCTCTTGTAGGATTCGGGGAGCCGAACCACCACATGGTTCCGCAGATCGAAAGTCACCTCGACGGAGTTCAGAGCCTGAACAGCCAGGTACAGCCCCCGCCGATACACTGTCAGGTTCCCGGCAGAGAAGGGGAGAGTCTCAAGGACCCCACTCACCTGAGAGCGAGAGCAGTACATTAAAATGACAGGGGGCATCACAAACAAAAAAAAAAAAAAAAAATCCTAAAAAATCTTACACCTTCAACTCAATTAGTAATGTAAAAGCACTTCAACATAAATGCAAACAGAGACCAGGATCTTCAGTCCTCATATTTGGAATGTTCATCCAAGAGCTGAGACAACTTGTTTAGAACAAGCATGATTTAGGCCAAATTATTAATTATTCATTTCGGGAATGAAATAAGTTCTGCATTACCAGAACATGGTGGGGATGTTTTGGAGACAGGGTCAGCTCCAGCCCATAGGCCTGCACGCAGACCTGCCGCTGGTCCGAGGCCCCGTTCAGGAGCAGCACTGAGAAGGGCACCGCGCCCTGGCGGGCTTTCGGCGGGCCACAGGTCTGGGACAGGGTGTAGTTGCAGGTACCCGGGAAGTGGAAGCCCCGCCCGTCGAAGGTTCTGTAGTGGGAGCGTCCCGCCAGGGAGCAGCGCCCGAAACGGGCGCGCGGGTAACAGCCCCGGAGGGCGTTCTGCACACGGCACTCTTTGTCCTCCGTGCAGAAGACGGGGTGGCAGGCCACGACTCCCCGAGCCTGGCAAACGCAGCGCTCCCCGCAGGACGGGAGGACCTCCCCCACCTGCAGGTACTCCCCCTGGTGGACACAGCCGCAGCTCCCCGGCTGCACGCACAGAGCGCCGCTCAGCATGAGGCCTGGCGCGCAGACGCAGTTCTCGTAGCAGACTCCAGGGGGCAGGAAAGCGGCACTGGACGTGGGAAAGCCTTCGCAAGTGTTGTTATGGAAGATCGGGCAGAGATCGTACACCGTACCCTGTGGACACGGTTGCTCTGTGTAGAGAATTAAACTCAAGTTAGCAAAATGATCCTAGACGCTTAACCAAATGCTCAAATTTGGAAGGCAGCACTAATGCAGGCACAGCAATTTTCTATCAATACAGTACTGCCATCTAGTGGCAAATGCAATGAAAGAACCAAACAAAATTACTTTAAAACTTTACTTGAACACAAATTTCAGCAACTACCAAGGGAACTTAAATGAACAAATCAAAGTGTCGATGAAAAGCCCAGCACACGGCCGCAGTGGCCGGTCTTACGAATGCAAAGCCAGTCACCGCCCTGCAGAGGAGCGAGGGAGGTCTCCAAAGCTGCCTTCACCTCCAGCGCAATTAAATCCGCAGGATAATCGACAGCAAGAGCGGGGGGGGGGGGGGGGGGACCCCCCCACAATCGCTTACCGCAGAAGTCCGGGCTTCTCCAGTCGTAGATTTTCACGTTCTCTTCCTGGCAGGCAGCCACGTAGTTGCCGAGCGACCGGCAGAGGGCGGAGCCAGCACCTGCTTGCCAGCAGAGGTCGCTGACGCAGTCGTCGTGGAACCGTCGGGGCGCCACCTTGGCGTGGCAGATTCGGAAAGGCCCGGTGGCGTTCAGCAGCCTCCCGCAGGCGGCGGGCCCGGCGTACTCCGCCCGCTGTTCGGGGGTGCAGGCCGGGCAGCCCCCCGGGCAACCCTCCACGCACCAGGGCAGCGCCCCGCTGTTCCAGCTCCTCACCAGCTCCGCGGGGCTCTGGGCCGGCCGGCCTCCCCGGCCCGTCAGGTCGTCGGCGGGGTCCCCGTTGTAGTTCCCGCACAGGCCACAGGTGGCGCCGGCGTACTCGCTGGACAGCATGACGGCAAGGCGGTCGTTGGCGTACAGGGCGACGGAAAGGCCGAAGTCAGTGTGCAGGAGCGTGCGCAGACCTGCGGCGCGCACGGCCACCTTGCCTCCGCTCAGGACGTACGGCATGTTTCTATGGAGACCGTCCACCTGCAGAAGACCGTACGAGTCAGGAGGGTAAAGGTAAGGCACATTCAGCTTAATTCATGATTGTGGTACATGAGTGCATTTAAGCAGTATTTAAATACCACCACTTTAGCAAAGTACAGTAATATGCACAGGACGTTTTTAGATTGGCATTTAAGACCAAATAGTCACTTAAAATGCCACATTTCAAATGGCACAAGACCCAACACTACCAATGCATGCTGAAAATAAATTCTAAATTACCATGTTATTTTGCCTACAGCATCAGGCTGCAGGCAAGTGTTTCTGATCTAGGACGTCAAGCATGAAACAAAAAGCCAGCCAACTGAAATTCCCAAATACTTAATCATGCAAATGAATCATCCATTAGAGTGGCCCTAGTTCCAGTCCTGGGTGCTGGGGTGTGCTCCCTGCCTGGCTGGTGCCATGCATCCTGTCCAAATCCACATGGCAGCAAAGATGGACTGCTCAAAATGTTAGTCAATCTACCAGCCTCATCCCCTGAAGCATTGCCTTATGAAAACTTCAAAATGGGAACAAATGCACCTACAATTAACTTTGCGTTATTAAAAACAACACAAAAAAAAAAAAAAAAAAACAAGTTTAGTGACAATATGGCAGCATGCGTCTGTTGAACATGCTGAAAGCTCTTTTGATTGCTGGGGAAAAAAATTTTTTTTAATTTGACAGTCAGACAGGTCCAAGCTTGCCTGGGTTTCTTTTTCCTCTTTAAAAACAAATACTGCACATTGTGTAAGCTTCTCCAATCATTCAATCATGTTAGGGCAGATGGCCCTGTTTTGAGCAGTAGGATCAGCAGTGTTAAATACCAGACTAATCTGCTCACAATGCACCTTGTAATCACAGATTCCCACCTTTTGTAAAAAAACATGGCAGTGTTCAATCAAACCCTGTTAAGCAATGGGTCACGGCATTGTCCTCGGATTAACTCCGTGTTGTCAGGAGTACAATTTAAAATCTGAGAAAGCAGCGAGTGTGTGGAGAGCGTTCGGGGTAACAAGAGGCACAGTAGGCATAGCTGTACGCTACACATTTACTGTAAACGTAAATGCGTGTGTGCTGCTCGCTCGCAAGAGCTCGGTTCTCACCTTAACCTGTCTATTATTTTGGCTGCAGATCTCCATGGTTACGTTGTACACGGTGACCACCACTTTCAGGGCGGATTCGGCGTCGTCCCCGGCGTTCAGGACCTGCACCTCGAACGGGGTGAGGCCGGCGCCCCCGGAGCACAGGCCCGCCAGGCGGTACGCACAGCTGCCCTGGAAGTCGAAGGCGCGCCCGTCGAAGGTTCGGAAGTGGCGGCCGCTCTCCAGGGCGCAGGACCCCAGCCGGTGGGGCAGGCAGACGCGGCCCTCGGTGCCAGCGGCGCACGAGGCCCGCGCCCCGCAGGAGGACGGGGCGCAGCGGGGGGCCCCGCCGGGACGCTCGCACACGCAGCGCTCCGTGCACGCCTCGTCCGCCCAGAAGGGCTCGTCCCGCCGGTGGTACGCCCCCCGGTGGAGGCAGCCGCAGCTGGCCGCCGGCACGCAGGACTCCCCCTCGAACACGAAGCCGTCGTCGCACTGGCAGGTCTCCACGCAGGGCAGCGAGCAGTTGGAGGCGTGGCCGGAGGACCAGCAGGAGTCGGGGCAGGCCGTGCCGCACACCACGTAGTGGGTGTGCTCGGGGCAATTCGCAACTAGTGCAAAAAAAAAAAAAAATTTGCATTAGCCTTTTGCAAACAGGTGCACATCAGACATGGAATGAAAGTTACATCTGAAATCCTGTGTTTGTACTCACTTATGCCAATTAGCCTTTTTTTTGGGGGGGGGGGGGGGGAGCAGGGGGCACTTATGCCAAGCGTTCATTAAATAACTAGAGGCTTTGATCCCAGCCAGTCCCTTATTGATCGCAATCAGCACAAGTGAAACTAATCAACTAATTTCAGGTCAGACATGCACCAATTTACACCAGAAGGAACAAAAAAATAAAATTATGCATTTACATTACATTAATTTCGCAGACGCTTTTATCCAAAGCGACGTACAAAAAGTGCATATCATGGTCATAGGCAACTGCTGAACACAAGTTCAGAAAGGTATAATACTTATTTTGTACAGCTATTTCTAGTCAAGAACACAGTTCACACAGTGAACACTATTCTAACCTAACCTCTGCAAAGCCAACTATGCAGAAGAATAAGCTACAGTATTAGGACAAATACAAAATACCAAAAGGTGCAACATGCTACCTTTGTAAACTGGGGCAACGTTGAAATGCCAAACATTTGGCATCGGTTTGTTACAAGTAGACTGGAGCAGGGGTAGGAGGAACAGAAGCCTAGCAGGATATGTAGGCCTTTCCTTGCATTACCCATGACAATTTCTGCAAACACAGCACCCTCAGAAAGCATGGCACTGGCAGGGAGATCGCTCATGTCCTGCTATATACTTAAAGGCATTTGTATTGGAGATCAAAAGATGAAACAAAAAGGACAGAATTAGCTTTTAGTTCATGCTATTCACACACGTTTCGCCATTTTACAGACTGCTGCTTTCACCCAATTTTCTGCTGTGCAAATATTTAACAATCCAAATATTTAGTTGCATGGCCCTTAAATTCTTAGATGCCACCTAGTCTGGAGGTAAATTAGAGCACTTGGGTACAACTTAGTCAGAAAAAATGGCGAGCAATGTTGGGCTGAATGGCCTGTTCACTTGAAGCAGTTGCATATATCTACACCCCATCACCTACACCACCACTGTTCCCATACTTTCAGGGCACTGCATGCTCATCACCAAAAGCAAGAATATAAAAGGGACAGACTGCAAACAGGATTACAGAGCAACACTGTTGAAGCTGGCTCCAGTAAAGTATGAACCTAGCCAATAGCCACTTATCAGAAACTACTATAGAACTGCAAAGTTGGAGCATAGTGGTAGTCAGGTACAAAAAAAAAAAAAAAAAAAAAAAAAAAAAAAAAAAAAAAACCCTAAGGCACTTCTGTAGTGCAAACAAAATGCTTTTATTGTAATGTTCCAATAAACTGAATAACCAATTAGATTCAAAGTCAATAGGAGTGAGTCCCCAAGGGAGTCTGACTAAATGAGCCCCTTTAATAAAAACATTTTAAAAACTTGCCATTTTCAAAAAGGCATTCATCATACACAAGGGCTGTGGATTCCCCAACACACCCCCCACTCCACCCCACCCCGACTCCAGTGTTGTAAGAAGAGTTTGATCCCTTAACCTCCAGACAAGCATGCCGTTCTGCAGTACTCACCGCAGAAGGTGCTGTTCCTCCAGCTGGTCATCTGCACCCGGGCGGCCTGGCAGGCGGAGGTGTAGGACTGCAGGGCCTGGCACAGGAACTGGGCGTCCCACAGCTTCATGCAGTGGTGCAGCTGGCACAGCTTCAGGTAGGCGCTGGGGTCCACGGTCACGTGGCAGCGCATGAACGGGCTGTACTCCGACCAGAGCATGATGCGCACGGCCACTTCGTACTCCGGGTCCCCGCCCGGCGGGGGGTCGTCCTCCGCCATGGCGCAGTCGGAGCACTCCGCCACGCAGGTGGCGTCGCGGTCGGCGTCGTCACCGACGACCCTCCAGCTCCACCCGAACGCCACTGCGTCCGCCACCGCGCCCTCCGGTGTCCGGAGGTCGTCGGCGCCGTCGCCGTTGTGGTCTCCGCACAGGCCGCACACGTCCGAGAAGTTGCGGAGGCTGAGCTGCAGGTACTGGGCCCCGTTGTACTTCAGGGACAGGCCGAAGCTGGTGTCCAGGAAGATGAAGAAGCTGCTCCGGTGGATCGTCACGTCGCTGAGCGTGGCCGGCAGGTACGCCTTCCGCCCGTTCACCTTTCGGAGGGAACCGCAAGGGACACAGTCACCCCCCCCCCACACAGGAGTAAAATAATTAACACGGGACCCTGTGCACCTGATCCGGCACAGCCGCCTGAACACAGACGGTCTTCTCAGCAGCCATTCAGGACCCAAGGAACCAGAAGAGGCCATTTGTAAAGCGACCGGGCACATCGAGGTATTCAAAGGTTACATGGGAGTTTCTAACTGGGGCCACAGACAGCGAAAGCTGCATTTATGACTTGCTGTCAGAGCAATCGGTGCTGGATCTCCTGGAGTTAAAAATGTAGCCGAGCATTCCTGGGGGGCTTGCCCATCCGAATTCACGTTGCATCAAAAGCTAGCAACCAAGAGTTAAAGCAACTCCGCTGCCTTGACAACACTGGAAGAGGAAGGCTGATTGGGCTGGCGAAACTACCCAACTACCAACTACCTGACCCGTTTGTCACCTGAAAGCCAGCTGTCAATCAACACTGCTGAATGCCAGCTGGCTGCCGACTCCAACCGTGCAATTATGAAATATCCCTTCACAATGAAACAATTGCAGCCCGTTTCACAAGATGATTGGCCAGAGAGGAAAGGCAGTTATACCATGGACTGTACATTTTAATTTACACTGCACCCATGGCCACCCTCCTCATTTTTGAGGACTGTGCAAATAAAAGTACACACACCCACACAAACACACCCACCCACACACACACCCCTCACACAGGGCACTTACCCATATAGAAGAGCTCCCAGCCTTCATGACAATGTGGTCTTCAGACACGTCGACCAGAATGGTCTTCAGGGCAGAGGAGAGGTCCTGGCTCTTCTCGATTTGGACTGTGAAGGGGGGAGACGACGCCCCCTTGCCACACTTTCGGGCCAGAACGTAGGTGCAGTTGCCCTGGAAGTCGAAGTCTGTTCCGTCAAAGGTGGAGAAGTGGGAGCCACCCAGCACCCAACAGCTGGCAACAGGGTAGGCAACACTGGAGCCCGCACACCTGGAGAAACGGCATCCAGTCACAACGCAAGGCCCCCTCCCCCAGACGGAACAGAGGTTCAATGGGAACATTAAGCAGTCGAGTGAATTTAATCAGGGAGAAGCTTTAAAGCCCATTCTCCTCGGTCCACATTAACGTTTGTACCAGTCTGTTTATTTAAATCCAAGATTAATGGGGTGTGATTTAGCCATTCAGAGGGGGCGCCCAGCGTGCGCAGTTAGCAAACCGGCACAGCTTGCCCGTTTTACTGCCTCGGCGGCGTATTGCCGGGGCCATCTCCGCATGCTCGGGTGCTCCAGTGTTATATCGCTAAGGCCATTCCGTGTGCTTGGCCGCTCCCAATTTGCTGGGAGTAAGTAAAGGCAGGCGCACGTTCAAAATGGCCGACTGCACCGATTTCATTCCACAATTCAGCCGGACATCTGGGAGATGAGCAATGGGCACCACTAGTTTTTTTTTTTTTTTTTATTATTAAAAGAATTAAAGTGAATCTTATTTTCAGGAGGTTAGCAAGGATTCCATGCTTTTGATTATAGAGTCAATGTCCTCAGCCTGGCCTTCCACCCCTCCAGAGGGAGGCAGACCAGGTTTTACAGCCCAGATTGCATAGGCGAGCCAGCCTGAGGAGCAAAAACCAGAGCACTCTAGAGCAGGCCACCCTCGGAATCAGAACCGAAACCCTACCAAGTCTGTCACATCTGTTTCAGTTTCATGTTCCTTCGCGAGCAAACGACAAATACAATGGTCCATTGGGCACATTCCAAACCAAACCCTACCAACTGCACCGGAATTCAAACGGCATCAAGCCTGAATAGCCTCAAGGCCATTTCACTGTACTGGAAAAATCCCATTAGATGCTTGCATGACTGCTTATTCTGTGCCTTCAAGTAAACTTTGCTGTATTCCCTCCCCCCTCACTCAACATTTTCCAGCTCAGCTTTGCCTTTTGGGTGGGGGGGTGGTTTCGGGTTATTCAGGTATCAGTTCACAGCTTTCCTAAAATTGGCTCAGTGAGAATTATGCGTTGTCAAATCCCAGGAAAATGTCAATTGCAACAACCTGTCTGTAAAAGGCAGGCATGAAGGAATAAAGACTGGCTGAACTGGGCACCACTGACGGGAGCAGAACAGGTGTACCCTGCATCACCAACAGGGAGATCCGGCCAGGCCAGGCCAGCGAGCGAGCGAGCGCCCTCACTCACCTTTCTGAAGGCACTCCACGGAGCCGTTAAGGAGGCCACACCCCCAGCCCTCGGGACAGGCCGCTGACTCACAGCGAAGAGCTCCGGGAGTGGAGCAGTGGCACCTCTTCTTGCACCCTGCAGCCCAGAACATCTCCCCCAGCTGTGGACAGCATGAGTCAGCCAACTGATACCACACCCCCCCCACCGCCCCAACCCACACCCACCCCCAGTTGCTAAAAAAAAATAACCGCACACACACACACACACACACACTACCTCAACTGCCACACAGAACAAACACTCCCCCAGAGAATGGATTAGGAAACCTTTTGTTTGAGCTGAGTCATAAATAACACACGACAGTGCTGTGAGCAACCCCCCCCACACCACCCCCTCCCTGGCCCCACTCCTTTCCTCTATGACACAGGGACCAGGTTCATTAATTAGTTTTGGGAATTCACCCAGGCGACAGTGTCGCTGGAAGCCAATGGAAGAGCTGGAAGTGAATCATGGGGAGGAGAAACAGGTTTCGAGCTCAGCCCCAAGGTTCAGCATATGCAGCACAGGACAGGTGCTTTTTTTTTTTTTTAAAACCAGCGCCATATCTAATGGAGCAGAAAAGAGTCAAATTGCTTTGAAGAAAAAAAAAAAATGATATCCAAATTTCAGTTCACAGCTGAACTGAAAATGATTAAATTCGTAAACTTGACTCATCTTTTCAAAAGTTACAGCAACACACCACCACCCCTCACAAGTGTTTATATATTGAACATTGATATTTAATGTAACATTTTTATAAACACAGAATAGGGTTACTTCAAATATTGGAGTTGAATTTCAGCAGGAGTGTGGGTCAGGGGTGGCTGCCTGATTTCAGTAGGAGCTCCAGAGAAAATTCAGACTCCCATCTGACAATTCAGATCAAGAACTAATGACTCCAGAATCGGAATATACCTCCTGCAATGCTCATGCCGTAGAAAAACGTCTAGTTCAGCTTAAACAGTTCATGATTGCCATGAAGTGTGCACGCAAGTAACCCCCCACTGCAAAGCTGACAATTGGTTGCTTATAACAACGAGACCATACACGGCAGGTTCTCACCCCTCTATGGGGGTGTTCTTTTGTGAATGAACCCCACTTGTGAAACAGATTTGGGGGACACGACCACATTCCCACATTCCCATTCCTCACACGTCTTTGGAGTTGGAGGGTTTCGATCACCCCGCCCTGGGTGCGGGGAAGTGTCCCTGAGCAAGACACCCAACTGCTCCCAACGAGCTGATTGGTAACCTTGCATGGCAGCCTTTCACCGTGTGTGTGTGTGTGTGTGTGTGAATGGGTGAATGAGATCAATTGTAAAGTGCTTTGGATAAGAGCGCTACACACATGCAGCCCATTTACCGCTTTGGGGATGTGGGGCACTCACCTCGTAGTAGCGGCCATCTTGGAAGCAGCCGCACGCCTCCGCCTCGACGCAGCGATTCACGCTCCGCTGGAAGCCGGGGGCGCACCGGCAGCCCTCGGCCCGGAACGACCGGCAGGCCAGGTGGGAAGCGTTGGCGCAGGTCACCGCGCAGGTGTCCACGTGCACGCTGTACTCGGAGTTGGGAGGGCAGGCAAGAGCTGCAGGAAAGCAAAACAGCCAAGCCGGGGGCGGGGGGGGGGGAAATTACACTGTCAAACTGAAGCTTAGAACAGGAGTCCTCAAACACTGCTTCTGGAAAAATCAGGGTTTGCTGGCTTTTGTCGCAAACTAAATGTAGAGTATAATAAATAAAAACCAGGCAAGGACAGATTGAAGGTTAAATTTTTAAAACATGAGAAATGTCAGAACCACAGAACTAGTGAAAATAAAATGCGATAGCAAGCTTCTCTTATATGTGCAGTCATTGGGGGGGGGGGGGGGGGGGGGGGGGTGGGGGGGGGGGGGGGGGGGGGCATTGTAGGTGGGCACAGATCTACTCACGGCAGAAGGTACGGTTCCTCCACGTCTCGACGCGAGCCCCAGCCGCATGGCAGGCCAGCGTGTAAGCCTGCAGGTTGCTGCAGTACTTCCCCCGGTCGCCACGGGAAACGCACAGGTCGTACACGCAGCTCTCCACCTGGGGCCCGGGGTCCACCGCGGAGAGGCACGCCCGAAACGGCCCGGCGGGCGCAGAGAGCAAGCCGCAGTGCGTCTCCGACCGGAAGCGGGCCGCCTCGTCGCTGTTGCAGGCAGGGCAGCCGCCGCTCCCGCAGCCGTCGCTGCAGTTCGCGGCCAGGCCCGGAGCTTTCCACGACGGTGCCAGGGCGGCGAGGTCGGAGGTCAGGGCGCCGCCGGGGAGCCGGAGGTCGTTGGTGGAGTTCCCGTCGAAGTCTCCGCACAGGCCGCACAGGCGACCGGCATAGCTGTGGAGGACGGTCACCTGCACGAAATCCTGCCGGTCGTAGGCCAGAATCACGCCTGCGTCAGCCTCCACCTGCACTCTCAGGCCAAGCTGAAGGACTCTGAGCTCACCCAGCTGAGCTGGCAAGTTCCACAGGACACCATTCACCTTGGAGGGGGGGGGGGGGGGGGGGGGGAGAAGAGACATAGGGCAGAGTGGAAAATATTCCATTACTAAAAGGCTCCCACAGCTAGACATCACCATTGGAGTCGATGCTCATCAACATTGCATAAAGACACTTTAGTAAGCAAATCCCATACAATTGTTCTAGGCTTGAATATTAGAACAAGGCCCTCAAAACCTATTTTGAATTACAGCATCCAAGAATGAAAGCAGATTAATGATACGATGTCGAGGGAGATTTCTGAAAACAGATCAGCCCCAAAACAAAAAACACATCTACTATATAGATTTCCCATTTAACATGCAGCATATCTGATTGTAGGGAGAATGATCCATTTGTTACATCCCGTCAATAACTCAGTCATCCGCAGTGACAGTCAGCCATCCATCCATCCATCCACGGGGCCTACCTCGACTTTTCCGCTCCTGCCTGAAGTCAGGGTCAGATTTGTTCCATAATCTGCAGGTGCACCCGCCCAGGCTGGAAGAGGACGGAGAAGGCCGCCTCGGTCCCGTTAGCCGCGTTTCCCTTAGCCTCGGTCCCGTTAGCGTCGCTCCCCTTAGCGTCGCTCCCCTTAGCCGCGCTCCCGCCGCACATTTGCGCCAGCACGTAACCGCACGTTCCCCGCAAGTCGAAGCCGCGCCCGTCGAAGCTCCGGACGTGCACCCCTCCGGAGAGGCGGCACGGCCCGAGCCCGGCTCCGGGTGGCAGGCCCGCGTGCCGTTTCGGACGCCGCACCGCGTGCCGGCGGGGCAGGTGCTGTTCCGGCACCGCGCCGGGCCGCGGCCCTCGCAGACGCACTCCGACAGGCAGTGCTCGCCGGGGAAGAACATCGCCCCGGAAGCGTGGTAGACCCCGTCCCGCAGGCAGCCGCACTCCGCCTCGGGGACGCACTCCTCCCCGCTCCGGAAGAAGCCCGGGAGGCACCGGCAGCCCTCCTGGCAGATGGCGGCGTGAAGGCTGGGCGGCTCGGCGCAAGAGGGGGCGGGAGGGGAACACAAAGCGTACTCGCTGTTGGCAGGGCATGACATGCCTGTAATGAAGGGAATGAGCTGGTGAGGATGCAACTCACCCTCACTGTTTCCAACACTGCAGGACAGAGGCTCCATTGTCCTATTCTTCCTGTACATTAACTACTTTTGTCACAGTACCACCTTTATTCAAGCAGGAATAACCCACTGAGATCAAAATCTTGTACAAAGGGAATACATGTAGCTCAGCAGAGCAGGGGGGGTTGTAGTGGTGGTTGGGGAGTAGTAAATAAGGTTTTTTTTTTTTTTAAATAAAATGACAACCCAGAGTTGAACCCAAGACACTGGGCTGCTCAACCCTGTTCCTGGAGATAAACCATCCTGTAGGTTCTCATGTCAAGTAATTTGAAAACCTACAGGATTGTAGATCTCCAGGAACAGGGTTGGGCTACCCAGAGTTATAACCAAGGAAAACTGAAAATATTCTTCATAGATTTTCCCCACCTGTCATCTAGATATGGTCAGCAAGTTCAGGTGCCAACGAAATTTCAGGTGATGAATATTTAACATGTACAGGAGAAGATGTGAACTTACTGCAGAACTTTGGGGACCTCCAGCTGTGCACTTCCACCCTTGCATCCTGACAGGCAGCCACATAGCCCGCCAAACTCTGGCACAGCACAGTCTGGTTGCATTTGCTCAGATAGACGTCGCTGATGCAGGTCTCAAATGGGTCGACGGGGTCAACCGTTTCGTGGCAGTCCCGGAATGGCCCCTTTGGGTCCACCATCATCCCGCAGCGGTCCCCCTTAGAGAGGATCGTTCTGACATCGTCTGGACACCGCGCTATCTTGAAACCAACCATGTCTGTGCACCCAGCAATCTCACTAGTCTTCCAACGGATCAGAGAAACTGAGGAATTGGCATCGGAGCTCACTGGGGGGACCAAATCATCATTTTTGTCTCCGTTGAAATTCCCACAGATGCCACACATGGAACCAGCAAAGCACCTGGGTATGGCCAGGGTCACAAGGTTGTTCCAGTTGTATCTCAGCATGAGCCCAAAATCACTCTCCACGTACAGAGAGAGACCAGTCTTGTAAATTTTCACCTTGCCTCGGCTCAGCACAGTTGGAAGACCCAACAAAAGGCCATTGACCTAATATGGAGAGTAACAGATTTTTTACGTCACCATTTTCCAGATAAAATCCAACAGCACAATACAATCTTTTCCATTAACTTCAGGTGAAGAGCATTATGCACTTCTATTGCCCGAATCTCAGAAACGCTTGTATATAGTAATTAAAACTGATAAGAAATCAACTTACCAAGACCTTGTCCTCCACCTCCAGAGAGATTTGGATCTCATAGCCATGCACCGCACCCGGACCATTTTAGAAAAGGACTCCGCGGTCCCTCTCCTTTCGTTCTGCACCTCGATTTTGAAATCCGGCAGGGCTCCCCTGCTGGGACAGTGCGCCGCCAGAAGGTACAGGCAGTTTCCGTGAAAGTCAAACCTGCGGCCGTCGAAGGTGGTGTAGTGGGGATCCCCCTGAGCCAGGCAGAGCCCGTGGGGCCCTTTGCGACAGCCGTACGCCCCGTCCTGGACCAGGCACCTCTCGTCGTGTTCGCAGCGAGCCGGGACGCAGGTGGCGTTCCTGGAGGCGGGGCTGCAGGAGCAGCGCTGCAGGCACCGGTCAGCCCAGAAGGTTTGGTTGGGCGGCCTGTAGGAGCCCTGGTGGGTGCAGCCGCACTGGCGGGCCGCACGCATCCTTGCTCGCAGAGCAGGAAGCCCTGGTCGCACTGGCACGTCTCTGCACAGCCAGACCGGCACCGAGAGGGGGCATCGGGGTCGCCACAGGTGGCCGGGCACAAGGATCCACAGGTTTCGTAGTGGCTGTTCGCAGCACAAGCCATGGCTGGAGGGTCAAGGGGAAAATTAACTTTCATGCATCTCAAGAGGGGGAAAAAAATAAACTGCAAAAATATTCCATTTTAAAGTTCATTTCAGTCATGGTTTCTTTAGTAAGATTTTTCCAACAGCAGAAACAAACATGTAGAACACGTCCAAACTCAAAGGCTCCCTAATATCAGGCTGAAGACCCCCCACTTCAATAAAACATTTCACACCTTTATCCAACATATGCTGCAATGTAGGGGACATTAACATTGAAGTACATCATGAACAACTTTATACAATACATATGAATAAATCAGTGCAAATGGTGTATACTAGACCAGGTATGCTTTGCAAGAACATCCAAAAAATAGTGAAACTTTGGAACATTAAGGTTAATTTTAAAAATAAATGCCCATTTCCATAGCAACGTGGGAACATCTGCTCCAAAATGCTAGTTGGTAAGGTAAATTACATGCAGTGTGAAGAAACAACTTCTCTTCAGGACTTGCTCACATGCATATAGCACCAGAGGAAAATGGCTTTTATAGGCATGTTCACTCAGGGAGCATAAGGGAGCATATAGCAGGGAGCAATAAGGGAGCAGAGAGCAATAGGGAAATATAAGGGAGCAATAAGGGAGCAATTTAAGGGAGCAATAAGGGAGCAATAAGGGAGCAATAAGGGAGCATAAGGGAGCAATAAGGAGCAATAAGGGAGCAATAAGGGAGCAATAAGGGAGCAATAAGGGAGCAATAAGGGAGCAATAAGGGAGCAATAAGGGAGCAATAAGGGAGCACAATAAGGGAGCAATAAGGGAGCAATAAGGGAGCAATAAGGGGCAATAAGGGAGCAATAAGGGAGCAATAAGGGAGCAATAAGGGAGCAATAAGGGAGCAATAAGGGAGCAATAAGGGAGCAATAAGGGAGCAATAAGGGAGCAATAAGGGAGCAATAAGGGAGCAATAAGGGAGCAATAAGGGAGCACACTCACAGCAGTTGGCCAGCTCTCTCCAGGGAGAGACTCTGGTCCCGGAACCCTGGCAGGCGTCCGCAAAAGCCTTGAGGGCCCTGCAAGCCACCGCGTGGTCCCCCTTCTGAGTGCAGAGGTCATCCTTGCAGGCTCGGACGTACGGGGCAGGATCGACGGTCTTGAGGCAGTTGGCGAAGGGGCCCTTTGGGTCCTGCAGGAGACCGCACGCTCGTACCCCGGGGGTCGCTGCCAGCCGAGCGGGCTCGCAGCGGGGGCAGGAGCCGCCGCAGTCGTCGCCGCACAGGCTGCCGTTGCCGCCCGTTTTCCAAGACCGGGCGAACGCCGCCGCCGCCACCGCCGCGCGGTCGGCGGCCGTGGCGTTGCCGCCCGGAGCCGGGAGGCCGCGGGTCGAGTCGAGGCCAGAGCCGCCGCAGAGCCCGCACACGCGCCCGAGAGCTCCCGGCTCACGCGCACCTCCAGGTGGTGGAGCCAGTCGTACCACAGCGACAGGCCCGAGCCGGTCTCCAGGACGACGCCGGAGCCGCTGGGGAACAGCCGCAGCGCGCCGCTCAGGTAGCAGGGCAGGAGGCGCTTCAGTCCGTTCACCTGGAGGGCCGACAAGGGGAGACACTGGTTTGAGGACTGGAAACGTTCAGCCAGCAGAGTGAACGTTGAGACGCTGGTTTGAACACACTAGCAGCACCACCACAAGCAAGAGAAGTTAGGCACTCTTGAAAGCTTGCACATCATATTTGTAGATACACCAGCATTTTTATTAAGGGACTACAGACAATATTAAATGTTGCTACTTGATGTACCAGAATTAGCTTCAGCTAATTTCTCATCTGCAGTCCCTAAACAGCTTACTATTAAATACAATGTGCGCAATACAGATAGTGACAAAACTAGAGCACATGGACAAACACTAGTTTGAAATGAGTAGTCACACGAATTAAGTTAGCATACTTGCAAACCCCTTGAGATGGCTGTCTGCATTTTAGTTTAAGCAGAAACAAGATCAATATCCAAATATATTTTGGGAGCATGCTAATTAGCCAACAAATCACTACAGCAAAAATCAGTAGGGTATATAGCATATTGCCAAAGCAAATTAATGTTGAAAGAAACCACTAGTACTTCAGCTAGCTAGTTGAGTAGGTCAGTGAGATTGACAAATTCAGTACAACCGGCAGTGTTTTTCTAGTCATTTACTTTTGGGGCCAAACAGACAGTTCTGCTAAACCTCATCCAGCTGGATTTTCAATATTCTCAGATGTACTGAAGAACTGGGTTGGCAGCAGTAGGGGTTGGCAGGCATGCGAGATTCTTGCAGGCTGCAGAAGGGGCAGTGTCGCCACCCATGCCTCACCCAGACTTGCTGCAGCTCCCCTTTGATCATAGTGATGTCGAAGCCCTGGACACCAACAAGGACCCTGTCGAAGGAGGCCGTGGCGTTGGCAGTGGGCAGCCTGGCAATCTGCACTTCGACGGGGCCGGATACGTTTGAAGAGACATGGCAGGGGGCTCGGGCAAACGTGTAATTGCAGGTGCCGTGGAAGTCAAAGGCCCTGCCATCCAAGGTGTGGTAATGAGATTCACCCCAGGCTGAACACAGCCTGGTCTTGGACAGGCAGACTGGCAGGCCGTCCTGGACTATACATGTCTGGTTGTGGTCACAGCGCGTCACCTCACAGGGGTCTTCAGCTACTGGGGCACAGAGCAGGGTTAGACATGCAAAAATGTAAAACTTAAGTATAAAAAATAAAAAAAAAACCTTCCAGTAACTTTGTTCTCAAAGTAAAATGTTCAGATACTTCGGTCAAGTCGACCTTGAAGTGCTGAAGTTTTTGCATTGGCAAAACTGACCACAAGCAAATTACTATGCAGCTAATCCAGCTTTGTTCAGTTGATAAGAAAAGATTGCCTACACGAACAAGCTTTCTTGCCTTATCTTTCCCATAACAGGTGGGTATACATCAGATGTGCTGGGGCCACTCCAAGTCAAATCTGTGCCAAAGTCATAAGGCTTCAATAGGAGGAAATTCCCCCCAGGACCTAAAGGGGTACAATCTTCCAATCCTCATTGCTCAGTGTTAGAGTCCAGAAAACGTATGTAAGGCCCATTCACAACAGCAAGCACGAGGATAAGCAAGCAAAACAAGACCAGAACGCAGCAAGTGGCACCTTAAATTTACATGCATTTACTTCCCAGAGGGGAAGTGGTTATGAGGTCATGAGGCCAGTGGCACCATGAGACTAAAGTGGGAGGGCTGCAGTTGTAGTTAAGTGATGTTTGGATGTAGCCTAATGGGTGTTAAGGGAAGTTGGATTTTTGGCACCAACACATTTAAAGAAACTACAAAAATGACTGAATAAAGCAGCAATACAAAAAACTGCCCCTCTGAACAGACCAGGCAGTGCAGGCACTGAGGTTACACTGCAGAGCTTCCCACCTTGATGCATGTGGTTAGCACAACATTGGCAAAATTCCAGAAACCCGTACCTCTGTCAAACAAACAAGAAATGTCAAAGTGGTCATGAATATTAATGTGCTCAAAGAAATGCCAGCTACCCCAGATTACCTTCTTGAAGTACAACAAGATCAGCAATTGTTTTCAGTGTTTTAAACCAATAGCAGCACGTCTGGCACAATGCCCAACATCAGATAAGGGGAAGGTGTCCAATCACAACAGGCGCACTGACCAAACATTTCCCACACAGTTCCTAAATCATGACCCTTGGCTACACCTGCATGTGTGCACACAGTGCATTCAAGAAGTCGACACGTTGCCAAGGCAAAACAAAAAGGAGGTACAACCAAGAACAGGGAAAACATTCCAGAAGATTCCCTTGCAATACCGATAGAAACTCAAGTTTCAGAAGGTAGGTGACTTGAGCACTTAAATGAATCATAAAAAAACCCAGTAATCATTCAAATATATAGCTACAGTCTGCAAATACCATATACCATTCTACAGCAGGTCTATTGAACAAGCATGTGTAGTTGAAACTAAAATAAACTAAACTATTTTCAATTTAAAAAAATTGAAAATAAAAAATTAAATGTGAGCAACAAAAATGATAAACAAGCATTAGACACTAGACTAAGCACAATTTGGTTCCTTCATAGAAACCCCTGCAAACGAAACCTTGGTTAACTGACATTGTTGTCATCTTGTAACCAAATTCTCTCCTCCCCCTTCCCCTTTCTGAAGATAATAACCACATGTGCAAGGGAACTAGGAGATGTGAAGAGCAAACAATTACAACTAGGTAACCACAACAATTAATCAAGTGAATGTTCTACAAAAAAAAAAAAAAAAAAAAAAAAAAGGGGTAGATGACAATGCATTAATATGAAATGTCACCCTTGTCTCCTGTAATCACAAGCCCCTTAGGAAAGTCATCGATAAATACTAGCCATGCCATTTTCAGACCGTCATTGAATGATCTCTGGATCAATGCACAAACTTGTGGGGTTGAGAAATGTACACTTTAAACCAATCAGTACGGTGGCTAGTTAGCTTTGGTCAAAAATTCAAGTCTTATTGTGAGAAGGAACTGGATGTAAAATTACAATATAAAACAATGCAAGCTTTTTGTAAAATGAAAGGGAACAGTGTCAAGCAATGGTTTTTGATAATTCTTTGAATTAACCTACCAATGCTGGCCATACTTTATGCCAATAAGTTTAGTAGATGGTGGGGGAGGGGGAAACAAACATGGCAGTCCTAATTCAGACTGCATGGTAGAGGCCGAGGTCAGAAATGCCAACCTCAAGTATAAATGCATAAATGGCGTCCATATGTTGCACAGTGAAAGCAGAACTTTAACCAGCTCTCGAGAGAGAGGAGTGACTCAGAGGTAGGGGAACAATATCCATATTCATAACATAACTGATTAATGCATGTACAACATTTAGTTAGACAAACACAGGTGGAAAGGGATAATCTTTGGCAATTTGATTTTAGTCACGAAATAAACGTGCCAACAACAGTACAAGTTTACAGGTTCAGACTTTTCAGACCGCCCTCGGCAGACGTAAGTGCAAGTAAGCGGTTTTATAGAACGAATCAGATCTAAATTTGCAGACGCAAATTTACATTTTTTTGCAACAAAACAATCAACAACGGTTTCTAAAGATTAAGTACCCAAATACAATACTCACCAAAACCCACGTGGATGGACGCACAAAGCATCAACAGATACCTGAACATTACTGTTGAAAAAGAAGCATAAGTAAACTATACGTTAAAATACAGGTTTGAATTCACTGGATGCATTTGAGTGGGTTAGAATTTATGTATTCATAAATAAACGTAACCTCTACCAAACGTAAAAGTCAAGAAGGCCAAAGAAAATGCGTTACCTCACTCCTAAACGCGCATTCCTCCAAACAGGCTGCCTTTGGATCCTACAACTTTATTTCCTTGAGATTAATTAAATTTGCGCGCAAGCAGTGCACCACAGGTGAAAATAATACAGCTAATGCACACGACCTTTCCCGTGAGGCGCAGTGTCGGCCTGTCTGTGGGACTTCGAAGGTACGCCATGTCTTTTGCCAATCGTGTTGCACTTGATTGCTTGATTGATCCCGTTTAAACAGCTTTATTCATCTTTCTTTCACGGCTAATCGCTCTGACATGGAACATTGGCATTTACTTAATAGATTTCTTTAATAGAAAAGGGGCATGTAGCCTACGGTATATGATCATGATGCGATACTAGTTGACACAGATAATTAGTCTATATGCTGCCAGGTCCAAGTACTGCACATGCACAATTATTGTTTTTTATTTTATTTTATTGTTTTTAATTTAAATTCCTGACCAAAGACTGCTTGTTCGGGTGGTCTTTAGCCTACTTACCCTTGAGTTTGACATTTAGACTGCGACGCTATTTCTATATCTTCGTTTTTGAGACACCAACTTTAAATGCGTCAATTTAAATCGTTTTTCAAACTATTTAAATTGATTAGGCTGTTAAATTGGCCCATGTCAAAGGTGTACAACTCCGGTCCTGGAGAGTAGGTCTGTGTGCTGGGTTTTGTTCCAACAAATTATCTTTGTTTTAGTTCAGCTATAAAAACTGTAATGGTTCAATCCTGTACGCACAGGAAAAATCTTTATGATGTACAGTCTGCAGCTGTGGTGCTTGTAGAAATGTCAGATCAAGATACGATTGAGGCTAAGAGCAGAAGTTGGCACAAAATTCTGAAACGGATCGGCCCTTGTCGCGCCCCCCTGGCCGAAGTAACCTGCATTCTTGTATAACCTACACTCCCCCCCCAACACGCGTGGAATCTCAAGTCTGTCCACTTCGCCTGATTATGGCCGTAATTCGTGGGAGACATACTTTTTCATACCACAATATCCAAGGACAAGACAGTGGATAATTGCGCGCAGCAGAACAAGATGAAGATAGACTATCTTCTAGAGAGTACTGAAGGCGACTCTTGATTATGACCAGTCTGCTTTTTGAACCAAATATTTCAATTTCAAGTCAGAAAAAAATAAATATGTGTGGTTGACTTTCGTTGTACTTCTGACTGTACGTTTTTGTTTTTCCGGCACTAAGAAAGTGCGCTTATACGCACACATTGGCACAACACCACAGGAATTTTTTCCCGCTCTAAGTCTACCCTGTGCATCCCATTTATGGTTTTGCGCAAGCTCCTCTGAATATGATGGGGGTGTACTGAGTGTGATTTCCTGCTTCTGAGTCGAGCATTCTGTGAAGTACAGTCAAACGCAAAGCACCTGACGCTGCAGCTGAGGTAAGAACTGCGGGATTTTTTTTCTTCTGGTGAGCTTAACTTCTACTTTGTCATGTAATAGTTGTCTCTGCTTTTAGGTATCTAACTTATTGATTGAAATATTTTTTGTAGGCTATGGCTGCATGGTCGTGTATTCTCGTTTCTAAAAAAAAAAATACGGGCAAAATACTGTAACTGTAAAATCGATTGGACGTTTTATTTGTTGTATTGTAAAGTGTGCTTCCATTTGCCCTGCTTTTAAAGCAGATTGTCCCTGTGCCTTTGGTATTGTATTCATAAAGTACTTTATTCAGAATCTCGTACCTGTGTTTAAGTGTTTTGACAAAATGTTTATGCTGTTTGCACGTCATACACTTTAGATGTGCCTTCTGTGAACTGCCATCTGTTTTAGTCTATTTCGGTAACCTTCAGTGAACACAGTAGCAATAACACGTAACGTGCGAAAGTATTCACAAGCGCTTATTTCGATCGACATGAGAACATTTGAGTGTTTGTTGTAGCAAGTTCTCAGCTAATTCAGAATTTTATGTTGAAACCTTCTCTGAATGACCTCAGTTCTCTGGACTTCTGCCAGAACAGAACAAGTTAGTCTGCTTCTACCAACAGCCTCGGGTCTCTGCTCCACCATCAGCAAAAAATACAAAGATGTAAAGACTTCTAAAAGACTGATTACTCAAAAAAATAACTTGCTTGAACTCAGTCCTCATTGACTCGTCTTGATGGACAGTGTGAATGCCTGTGCATGCTTGTCAGTTCAGAACTGAAAAAGTAAGCTGTGGCTTTGATGGTTAACCTGGATGTCTTATTTTTCTCTAATTAAATTAAATGCTCTGGTTGCAATGGCATCCAAGTATTTCGTGGCCAGAGTGAGAAGAAAATCCAGAAGAAAGCCTAGAGATGACCAATCCTAAATTTAAGGTTACATAGCAGTTCTGAGGCCCTGGAAAAACTAGTTCCACGTGCACCGTCCACGTGTGAATGCATCAGGATTGCGTCTGCTTTATTCTATTTGTTGTTGTACTCTTCCAAAACCGAATAAACAGTCCTGCAGAGCTACATATTGATGGGGTAAATGCCGTCCATCTGTGGATTCAAAACTGCTCAGCACATAGGCTTTGAAGTTATGCTGACTTCCTCTCACCGTGACTAAGACAGAGTGACTGTTTTTTTTTTCATCTTACTTGCAACTCAGAGATAAAAAAGGAAACAAACGAACAAAAAAAAAAAAAAACGAATTCAAAGGCCACTGTGTATGGATGTGACATGAATATTTGTCTCAGACAGCCGAGTTTTTGCAGAGGCATAGAAGCTATGAATTGCTGACTGGAGTGTCCTCAGTGGTGATATCAAGTGATCAGCGGGCCCACGCTGGCATCCAATCAGCAAGCTTATGGAGTGTGGAGCCAGAGAACCAAACGTTCGGACTATTTCATAAAATAAGCACAGTTCAGAAGAAAATGTCAAGCGCACTTAGCAACCATATTCTGGAGATGCAGAACAGGCAATGTTGGTGTGCATGTACAATAGATGGTAAACACTTCCTCCAGTTTTGTCTCTGAGTATCATCAGAATCCTTGAATATCAGGGGATGTTCAGATATGCTTGAATGAATGTCATGTGGTGATGCCGATAAATTCGAAACGGAAAGATGGCCATTACCGCTAGTAAGCTTACCATAGTGAGGTATTGTGTTAGGAGGTGGAATTGATTTACAGAGCGATAACACATGACACAGCACCAACACACAAATCATGTCTGTGTCCTTATTTTTCCACGCAACTCCATGTACTGTTGGTTGTATGGTAGACATTTGTGTGTGTCTGTGTGTGTGTTTCTGTTTATAATATGAAGTGGCTGTCAGTCAGATGTTGCCTCTATTAAAGCAAGCTGTTTGCAGACACTGTGTTGCTGCTTCCAAGAAAACAAGGGGTTTACTTGCGATGCAGCTGGAATTACCATGGCGCCAGATATTTATAGCTTAATGTAGTTTGTGCCCTGCCATAGATTTTGATTGACATCCTGTGCGATTGTTCGTGGGATGAAAAACATCATAAAGTAGACATGTAAGAATTGCAAGCAGCATTCTTATTTATCATTGTGTAACTTGTCTAAAAATCCTGAAGTACAACCTGTTACTGTTATTGCGATGCAGTGCTGGAGTCCTTGGATTAAATCTTGATTCGTATCAAATCAATTTTATTTGTACTGCACTTTCTGCAGAGAACTGTCACACAGACGCTTTACAGAAGTAACAGAAGGAAAATTGGGCAAAAAACCTGACCAGAACCCTAAAAAGCAAGCAGGGAGGCAAAGATAAACAGTCAAAGCCCCCTGATGGGAAGAAATCTCAGGGTTGCCCGTGTACAGTGATTCCTAGTAGGTACAGTGACTCAAAATTCGGTTACATATCCATAATTCTTTTTTTTTTGTTGTTGTTGTTGTTGTAGGGGAACAAATCTATAAGAATACTACAAGACATTCTTGCCAAGAAGCCCAGAAGGTGTTAATATGAATTAACCTCCTGGATTAGTTCTGCGTACTGCAAATTTTATATGGGTTTATGAAAAGCGTCCTAATTTAAGCTGCACGGGCAACCGATCAAAGTGTTGAGTTCACGTTCAGGGGCTTAGCAGGGTATAGGCCCCATACCCTTTTAGGGTAATGATAGGTAGTCAGCCTTCCCCACGTTACGTTACATTACATTTATTTGGCCGACGCTTTTATCCACAGCGGCGTACAATAAGTGCACACCAAAGGTCATTGGGACAACTACAAAACACGGGTCCGATAAGGTGCAGTACTCATTATGTAACAGTTACTCATGGCCGTGAACAAGTCCAGTTCACACAGTGAGCATTACTCTGACCTGACCTATACTAAGTCAAACTGGGAGGCATCACAAGCTACAACAATGAAGACAACGACGCAGGGCACAATAAGGGCTGGATGGAGGTACGCGTAAAACGAGTGGGGCAGGAAGCGCAGTGTGTAGCAGTGTGACCCTACATTCATAGCTGTTGCAGCGGCTGCCGAGAATCTGCTGGGTTACTGAGCGTAGGAAGGAAGTAGACCAGTCTGCGGTTCCTTTGTCTGTGGCAGTAGACGGCAGGCCTTTTAAGGGAAGAGCCATCATAGCCGGGGGACTTCAGGCCAGAGTCGGCACGGATCCAGGCCCCGGACTCGCCGGGCAGCGTCGACTCGCGTGCTTCCTGCTTCCTCTCATCCCGGAGAGACGGACGGACACAAACCCCCCCCCCCTTCTCACGAGTGCGTGATTCTTCCCCGTGCTCAAACGAGGCGGGGTTTGCGCTGCAGGCTGACGTCGTCACGGTAGACCGCGCTCAAACGAGACGCTCGTTGAACATGATCTATTTTTGCGGCTTTATTTAACGCTCGATCCTAATTTTAACCACTTCTAGAATTCTGCGGTATACCACGTGTTATCTGTTAGAGCTGAATTTACACTGTTAGAGTACACTGGACATTTTACCGTGCTGTTGACGTCAAGTAGGCTCTATTACTAGTGTTAACTTGCCCTGTATCTTACTCCAATACCCTCTTTAACCGAAAACCCCGAATAGCGTATATTATCTATGAGAACGCCATGGAAAATTTGTTTAATAATAATTTACATTTGTTTGAACTAATAAAATCACTCTAAATCAATATTTTGTGTCAAAATATTATTGATCGATTTCTTTCTGGTAAGTAGCAGTATAACAGCAGGATAATCCACTCTCAGGTGGTCAGCTATTGAGAAATAATGACCTTTGCATCGGTCATTATTTCTCGATAGCTGACCACCTCATCGTAGGTTATCCCTTACCCATCCAGCTTCCAGGGGCCCCAAGCAGGCAAGAAAGTTTCTGCAGTGCCCTGAGTTATAGCCCTGTGTGTTTGCATACAAAGCCATGCTTCTCCTGGCTGCGTTATAGTTTTGTTTGTACGATAGTCTTTTGTACCATAGTAAACATATCAAGTTTGGCTTTGAATGGGTGCTAGCATTTGAGCGTTAGTATCGACTGACAAGGGAAAACAAAAAATTTTTTGTTATCTAATTTTTTTTTTTTTTGACCATCAGAATCGACATTCCCGTAAGAATAATTTCTCTCTCCACTGAATCAGAAGAAACCGTGACAGTGAGATAATATCTTAAAGGATCAAGTCTTTTTTATTCCCCAGAGTGAAGGCTTCTTTCAAGGTCGGGTACATATGTTTGGAATGGACGAGCGTGGCGTAGCGCGAGGCAGTGCGGCCGTGTGCGCTTTGCGCTGTACGTGACCAGCTTGTACTTCATCGCACTTTTTGGCCACTTCTGCTTATCTCCAGTCTGTCCCACAGTCAGAACCGATTCTTATCTGTGGTGTCAAATTCGTGTCAGTCATCAGCGGAGGAGGAAGCGGTGAATTTCAGGTCCTTCCACGAAAAAACTAAAACTATAAACAAAATTTTTTTTGGGGGTGTCAGCATGTAGCAAGCTTTTGTTCCTGTGGTTAGCACCATTGTGTGAGTGTGTGTGTGTGCGCTTGTGTGCACGTGCATGTGTGCACATGCATGTATTTGCATGTCTTATCTTCCTGTCAGTAAAAACAACTGTTAAAAAAAGTAAACAATCCTAGTCTTACGAGTGGCTGCTTCCTTGTGGCACTTGATTTGTGATAGATTTATGAATTCAGTTTCTTTTTTTTCGAGAACTGACTTAGGGACAGTGTTCTTAGCTGTGCATTGTTAACTCTAAAAGTGAAAATTGAGTGAAATCAGAAATAAGCAAGAAGAGTACATTCAATTTGCATACAAATACACACAAATCCATCAGCTATTGTCTAATGATAAGCTTTGGGTAGCTTTTTGGCTAAGAGGCTTTGTGCTTTGTTAAGTTTTTTTTCCCTCTAAATTAGATGGACTCAGTGGTTTACCCAAAGTAGCTCTCGCATAAAATTTGATCTAGGAGGGATTTTAATATGACTTCCTAGGTAATTTTATACGGAATTGTACAGCCATTTCAATTTTATAGGGAATTGTAATTTTATAGGGAATTGTACAGCCATTATAGTGTTGTTGGTGTGCTTCTTCAGGTCTTTGTGACCAAGTGCAAGGTTTCCACGATGAACAACTGAGACTAGCGACGGTGTGAGGCTCAGCTAAGCTTCTGACCCTGCTGCAGAGGAGTCTGCTAACAGCTCCTGCCCAAAGAAATTCAAGATGTGGAACGTAGAATGCAATAGAAGGTCAACAAACTGCGCCAAGCCAGAAACAGCTGGGCTCGTTCCTGCTTAAAATAAACACAAAAAAACCCCCCAAAAAAAAAGCTCAATTGAATGGATTGATGAATGAATCCGGCCCCTCCGTGGGCCTTCTAGTCTGCACCAGGTCTCAGCGGGATGCGGGCCGGACGTCCGAAGCGTAGGCCGCCGTGGGAGCCGGAAGCGTCCCGGCCCCCCCCCCCGAAAAAAACGAAGGACGTCGTTTCCTAAGAGAGCCGGCCAGCCGTTCGCCCGTGTAGCGCTGGCTAGCGGTAACTCAGCCGTTGGCTGGAGGAAGTTGGGTCTGAACACAATGGCTTTGACAACAATGGCTGAGCTGGCACACTGCTATTCCTCCCCCCCCCCCCTTCAATTCCCAAAAGAGGGCTACTCTGGCTGCCCCTAGTGGGGGGGGGGGGGGGGGGGGGAGGGCATGAGTGGTAGGGGTGGGGGGGTTGCTCTGAAATGAAGTGCCCGATCACGTCCCAGTGTGGCACGCTGTTGTTTAAATGCTGGAAAGGGGTTTTGAGTTCGTTGGACTCTTACCCTGGGCGGAAGTCGTCCCGATGCAGCCCTGTTTATAAATACCGGCCGATTGTGCTCCTATTTCCCAGACTGCACGTGGAGGCTTTTCTAGGCTGACGTGGATACGTGGGAAAGAAACAGATGTGCAACACCTGCCCTGTACATCTGACAAAGCAATTTAAAAAAAAAAAAAAAAAAAAAAAAAAAGGTTTATTGTTATGGACCAAATGGTGTGAGGAACTGTGAGAAAGCACACGGGCCTCTCACCTAGCTAGATTTATTAAACCTTCTTTTGTGCCACTAAATGAAACAAATGTAGCACTACCACGGAAACAAATAGAAAACACAATGTTCGTTCTTCGCAAGTGCCAAGAACGAGACATGTTGTACGAAACTAAAAAAATAAACGATCATTGTTTCTTTCCAAAGGCTCATAATATTTGATGGAAGCTTGGCGTGTTCTAATAAAAAAGACACGGTAGAATGGCTTGGGAAAATATCGCTTGGCGTACTTTTGAACGCATGACTGCCGTGTGCTGACTGGCCCTGGCGAAGGACTGAAGCAGAAGCCGATTTCTGCTAAGCTCAGTGGAAAAAAAAGGGTTTTGTTCTTCGCACAGCCGATTGAGATCTGAGGTCAGGGAGGGAGGACAATATTCAGTCGAGTTGCTCCTTGTCCAGCCTAAATGACGCAGAGCAGAAACAGTCAGCTTGGCATAATTCCGCATGAAAGTCAGCATCGTGGTTAGTTTTTTTTTGTTTTTGTTTTTTCCCGAAGGGAGTGGGGGGGAGCAGGGGGGGGGGGGGGGGGGGGAGCGGGGGGGGGGGGTGGGCTGGGTCAAGCATCAAATGTCAAAGGTCAGTTTGAAGCGGCACTGAATGAGAACCGAACAGGAAAGCCCTGTTTGTCACATTTGCATGCCTGCACATAATGCTATGATCGTTTGAGCAGCTGTTCGTCCTCACTTGGATTGCCTGACTTCAGCAAAGCCACAGCACTCGAGAGCAGTTCATTTCAAATGCTGAGAATAGCCCTGAATATACCCCGAGGCGCATTTATAACACACACATTTATAATACAGCAGCCATATTCAGATACCTGTGGCTCTCACATTTATACTGGGCACTAGTGAATGATGTTAATAAATAAATATGAATAAATGTTAAGAAACTCTTTTCTTTTCTTCTCCCCCCGTAGTGGTTTAAAGATGTTGCGACTTCTCATTCTGTGTTTGGTTCTAAGTACAGCAGGTAAGTGCTTGTATGCCTATCATTTAACTTCATCTGCTCTCGGTACCCCCATTCCCATATATATCTGTTGATGGTTATATATGCTTTAGAACAGCGAAGGGTGTGCAAACCAATGTACAATATTTGTGCAGGGATGCTTAGGACTTCAGAATACCTTTGTTTCGCCATTTTTCTCCCATTTTCTCCCCAATTTAGTCGTTATACCAATTCCCCCGTGTGTATCACACAGTCCTGGTCGATGCACTGTCCTGCGTTGGTCTGGGGAGGGCGTAGACTACCACATGCCTTTTCCGATACATGTGGAGTCGCCAGCCGCTTCTTTTCACCTGACAGCGAGGAGTTTCACTGGGAGAGCATAACGCGCACGGAGGTTCGCGCTATCTCCCCCAGATCCCCCCTCCCCGCTGAACAGGCGCCCCAACCAACCAGTAGGAGTCGCTAATGCAAGGATCAGGACTCATGCCCTCATCGGCTTCCCACCCGCGAACACAGGCAATTGTGTTCGTAGGAACGTCTGACACTACCCAGATGGCCCTGGAATACCTTTTTTTTTAACGGCCAGAGACTGATTGTTAGTTTTCCTGAGGCTCAAGGCTTGATGCTGTCTTCACAGAGGTTTAAATGGCTATTGAGCAGACTAGGCCGCAGTTTTGTCATTTGGAATCTGGGCTTTTGTTATGTCTGTCATAGAACAGAGCACCTTACGTAGGATGCTTGACTTGTACTTGGTCAGAGTGCTTTCCCGGTCGAGGGCAACCATTGTGTCCTTGTGGAAGAAGACAAACCGAGCAAACGACATAGCGTCTCTGAGCTGTGGTCACATGTGACAGTGCTTTGTACTGAATTCAATTATTCCAAACAGAAAAATACTGGAGTGTAGTTCTGCAGCGTTTTGTATTGAATTTAATTATTCCAAACAGAAAAATACATGAGTGTAATTCTAGCAGAGACGTTGGTGAAATGGGAAAAGACATAATGGGTCTGCACTTGTGTGAAAGCAACATTTAATGGTAGATAATGTGATGGAACAAAGTACCAGCCCTAGCAAGTTTTTGATTATAATAAAAGGCACAAGCTAATTGACTTTAATGTGAATATAATTGCGGTCAGTGCAACGTTTTTTTCTCATTGTTGTGCTGAATAGAGGCCCGGCTTAATCTGTACCCTCGTTTCTTCTGCAGTCACTTCGGAAGGAGTAGACGATGAATCTTCTGGGGACGACGGTATGTAATGTTTCTCAATCATCAATCCGCAGTGCATTTCCTAACAAACAGGTGTTAGGAAATGCTTCGGTTCTAGCAGTGCTGGTCCTTGTCTTTGAGTAGTTGGTTTCTGAGCTTGCCCACCCAAAAAAAAACCCCACAAAAACTAGTATGGATTTGTCAGTCAAAGGACATACGCTGAATTAATCCAAGCCTCAGTTTCACATTAACTTGTACCATACACCCACCTCTCTCTCTCTCTCTCTCTCTCTCTCTCTCTCTCTCTCCCTCTCTCTCTCTCTCTCTCTCCACACAACTTTGCGAATACAATGCAAATGTATTCCTGCTTGAAGCAGGGGCAAAATGTCATGTCGTTAGCTTGGTGTGTGATTCCATCACATGCATAATATGTGTCAGAATTACCTTTGACACCGTCTTCAGATACAATGGCTTGTGTTTGTTTACGTCCAAATGGATACTGCATTTTGTATAGTTTAAATGAATGCTCCAGGGTGTATGTGTGCCAAAGCTTTTCTCTGAAATGTGAACAGCTGGCCTCACTCCCCTTTTCTTTCCTTGTTGTTTTTTCTGCAGGTGACGACGAAGATGGACGTAGGTTCACCTCAGTTACTTATGAAGTTTTCCCCCTACCCCTCCGGGGTGTGCGGTGTGACAGGGCAGCGTGTCAGTGTCTTGAACACCACCCTGTTAATGTGTACTGGATTTTCTTGCATATTCACTGGGTCCTAATAGATAATGGGTCATCCCCTGAAGGAGGCCTGGAGACTCTGAGACGCTGTATCTCAGACAGGGCTGAGGAACTTTGGTGTTGCGTTTCATTCCCAACATTGTTTGACTGCCGCTCGTCCTCATTTGCTTGCAAGAGCGAAACAGTCTTCATTTGGGATCAGCGAAGCGCTGGGATCAATTTAGCCATAACAGCAGATGGCCTAGAGTCCACTGATAGCTGTAGCGGTAGTGTCCACTACTGGGTTCCTCGTAAATGGGTTAACCTGTCACATGTGCACTAGTGCCGTACATCGAGGAGCTGAGCGTGTAATCACAGTGGTGAATACAGTGGGCGGACACTTGCAAGAAGGAGGTTCCGGGTTCGAATCCGGGTCCGACCGGATCCTCTCTGCGTGGAGTTTGCATGTTCTCCCCGTGTTCGCGTGGGTTTACTCCGGGTACTCCGGTTTCCTCCCACACTCAAAGACATGCATGCTAGGCGCGCTCCTGCAGTTGCCCTTGACCAAGGCACTGGCCTCAGAACTGGAGTTGGTCCCCGGGCGCTGCAGTGTGGCTGCCCACTGCTCCTAACTAGGATGGGTCAAATGCAGAGGACAAATTACCCCCACGGGGTTTAATGAAAGTATATCTTATATCTTATCTTATACAGCTGTCGGTGTGCATAATATTTTTCTGTTGCAGCAATTGATTTGGAAGGACCTATCCAAGCTGATATTGCTCTGAATAATAACTTCATCCAAGCTGATAATGCTCCGAAGAATAGCCCTGGACGAATGATTGACAATGTGGAAAAGGCACAAGCAAATGATGAAAAAGGTAAAAGTACAATATTCCTCACATGTGTCAGAACATGGAGGAATGGAGAAGCATGTATATGTACCTCACACTTAGGTGTCTAGTGTTAGATAAACTGATGCAGTACATTTTTTACACGCATATAGTGTGTTTCATCGCTGTTGGATCAGTATTAGAGTTGAATTAATACTGATGATCTTTATGTGCTGTAGGCACCTTATTGCCAAAAACAACTGTGGACTGTGTAGGAGTGAATTATCCAGTTCATTAATAAGGTGCCTTGCATAAAGGTCGGTCCAGTCAGTGTTCCACACTTGATTTAAACCTGCGCCATGCCAGGGCTTTCATACTTCCATTGTATACAGTGTACATCAATGGCAAGGTCTGTTTGTGTTGTACTCTCACAAACCCTAGGCTAGTGATTGGCCCATATATCATTATATGCAGGTTAGCACACTCTCTGTTTATCTACCAAAATGTAATATATGTTCTGTAAACATATTGATTTTGCAGCATCAAGCGTTTTCATGAACATAGTGTTGGAATGTTGCTTAACGGTATTTCAAAATGGCTGACAAATTGACGCCGGTAAATTAAGACCACACTTGGCCAACGTCCAGGATTTTCCGTCCATTTGCTTTACGCGCCTGCTGAATATGCCGTTGTGCAAGTGCTTTCCTTTTAGGAGTGCCACAAGTTCCGCGGTCGGTCGCTGCTAGGTTTCGCGATTGTGACTATGTTAGGCACCCTGTTCTTCGGGGCACCGGTGCCGTTGTCCTGACCGGGATGTGAACGCTGTGACCACCCAGCAGCCCTCGAGGAGCCAAACCAGGATCGGTCCCTTTGATTTTAACACCTGCCTTTCTGCTCCTTCACCTGCAGAGGGAGTGACCAGCACCATCGTCATCGCGGTCGTGTGCGTGGTGGCGCTGGCTGCCGTCGCCATTGCAGGTACGGCAGTGCCCGACCCCCCCCCCCCCCCCCCCCCCCCCCCCGCCCACGCGCCCTCTCGGCAGTCTGACCCGTACCTGGCCGTGCTGTCCGCCACCCGCCCTGCTCCGATACGCCGATCCCTTCCCCCATCTCGCAGGGGGGGGCCCCATTTGCATGGTTAGACGTGTCTGCGTTCGATATTCAAAAGAGGACATTTGCGTTCACGACGCCGTGGAACACTCTGCGAGCAGCAGCGCTCCAGGCGGAAACGGGCGTCGGCCCCCGCGGATCAAAATGGCCGCGCGGGCGCCGCGACTAACCCGCTAACTTCACCTGTTCCAGCCTGCTGCTGCTGTGACTAACGCACTGCGCACATTGCTCCTTTATTTCCACATGAATATTTAAGACTGCCCGCTTAGTCAGCACATGAAATACCTGTGTGTGTGTGTGTGTGTGTGTGTGTGCGTGGGCATGATATGTGTGTGTGTGTGTGTGTGTGTGCGCGCGCGCAAGGGCATGTGTGTGTGTGCAGGGGCATGCATGTGTGTGTCTGTGTGTGTGTGTGTGTGTGTGTGTGAGTGTGTGTGGATGTGCACATGCGTGAGCATGGATGTGTGTGTGTGTGTGTGTGTGCGTGCATGGGTGTGTGTGTGTGTGTGTGTGTGTTGGATAGTTTTCAGAGTTGTAGACAATGTTGTAACTATCAGAAGCCTGATGGAAGGTTTGTAAATACAGACCTGGGAAGGCTGCAGGTAACATAACACAGAGGAGTCAGTGGGAGATACTAACTTTCTTCCTCTTCTGTTTTTGTTTTTCAGCCGTTATCCTGGTCAGACGCCATATGCTAAATCGACAGCAAGGGTAAGTTGACGACAGTTTCCAGTCACAATCACACCATGAAGTCTGCGCTACCTGCGGGTTAGCAAGACTAGCAAGTCACAGCACAACCTGACAATCAACTCTCATCTCTGTTTTAGGAGAGAGTGCTCTGAACAAACTTTGCTTGTAAATAAAAGTCATAACAACCTGATAAATCATTGTGATTAGCTGTACAGTTAGTGGGGAAAAAAGAAGCTTGGAATAACACAACTTCTAATTAAAAAAGCAGACCTATTCAGCTTGGTAGTTTTGTCACATAGTAAGCTAGGTAAAAATGCCACGTATAATCGGTCTGTGGTTGCTTCTGCGTTAGCTTACTGCGCAAAGTCGTTTGTCTTATTCAGGTCGGCTACGGCACAGTTTCATGACCATTAATGTGAATTTGCTGAAAGAAGAGTGCTCAAGGTCTCTCCTCCTTTCACCGTGGCCGGCGAGTTGGCGCTGAACCACCGAGATTATTACTTTAAAACCAGCCGTCACCGATCGTTTGGGAGAGAGATGAGTGTTCAGTTTTTGCACTGGATGAGCCGCCCCCGGGAGGGTAACAGAACCAGTCGGGTGGGTAACAGTCCCGTCAGGTTGACAATTTGTACAGCATTAGGGACACGTCAACGTCAAATCCAAAACACTCAGCCCTCACAATGTGAAGCTGAGCAGAAGAAGTGCATCCACCCACTTTGGGCCGGCACGGACTTGCTCTGAAATTGCACGCGTCGTTTGAGTCACCTTTGCACCCCCCCCCCCCCCCCCACCCCGTGTGCCAAAACAAAAAAAAAAAAAAAAAAAGAAAGAAGAATAAGATATCAGCCTGAGTCTAACCCTGCAGTGCAAGACCCAACACGTCCCCGAGGTGACTGCACCTTTAATACAAAACAGGCTTCTTTGGCAGGGAACAAAAAAAAAAAAAAACAGCTGTACGTCAAGCAAAAAAAACCCCCTGCATTAGCAAAAAACAAACAGGGAAGAAACTGCCTCAACCAGTTTAACGGTGAGACATTGTTGTTTTTTTTTTTTTCTTTTTTTTTTTTTCTCCCTCCGCTCGGTCTGAAAATAACAAGACAGCGCAACGTGCCGGAGGGGGATGCGCGCATGTGCGCTAGCTGCGCTTCGTTACACAAGCGCGTCGTGCGCTCTCCCGTTTCTGCGGAGTAATCGAGTTTCCGAGTTCTCGCCGGGGGCCGCCCGCGCGCGGCCCGCGGACCTGGGGAGGCCGCGGACGAGAGCACGTCTTCAGCGCGAATGGCCCACAGCGAGCGGATTAAAAAACAAAAAAAACAAAACAAAAAAAAAAAAAACGAATCTGCCGTTGTAGCGAGGCCGTCCTGATTAGGGTTAAATTCCTTTGGCGGCTCACAGGTGCCTCTGAGGGCGGGGGCTGGTGCCGGTGGCGCTGCGCTGAGTGATCCGCTCGCTGAAAGAGAAGCTCAAAAACAAACGCAACCCCAAGCGTGTCGGGTAAACAGCGCGCTGCTACGCTCTCAAAGCCGACCTGGAGCTGTTACTGGAAAAAAAACATCAACGCCTTTGCCTAGCAACCTCTGCGGCATATCTAGGCTGTGTATCTAGGTGTATTCTGATTATTAGGGGGGCAAGCACTGAAGGTGCAAAGCCACTCTATTGTTTTCCTTTGTTATTATTATTATTTATTATTATTATTATTATTATTATTATTCTTCTGCCGTGTTTTTTTGCAGTTCTGGGAAAACCGCCTGGTTGGTTTTTTTTTTACCAAACTTTGCTCATTGATTGAGGGGTACACCAAATGGTGACGCAGCGATTTTGGCCTTGATTGGCCATTTGGTGGCGCTACAGAAAACACTTGACAATCCATTTACAGGCCACGACTCCTGAACCCTGTGATCTAGAATCAAAATTATTTCTTTGCTAGATTTATCTCCTCTCATATGACAAAACGGTCACTACCCTGAGAAGTGTGTGTGGTTAGATTTTCTGCCATTTTGAATTTTTTGAGAAACTTTAAAAATCGACCTCCTCCTTGACGTTTTGACCTATTTGCTAAAAACTAATGTAAAATGATGTCTCTCTCTCTCCCCCCCCCCCCCCTTTCCTCCCCCCAGAGTGTACTCTGTGCCGTAGAGCAGTCGGAGAAACCCGCCATCTAAGCCCGACCGAAGCCCGGCCCGCCTGAGGAGGACCTGCAGGGGGCGCTGCTTCGTGGGCTTCTGCAATACTGGTGTCTTCTCCTGCAGCCGTGGGCAACCTTGGCTCCTCTCTCTCTCTCTCTCTCTCACTGGGATATTATGACTTACGCTGGATCCTTGCCTATCTAATTGGACCCCCCCGCGCTCCTGATCGGGGAGTTGCTAAAGAATCGGTCTCGCATAGCCAGACCGGCGCTGTGCCGGCGCTGGGGAAAGGTCTGGCTTGAACCCATTATCATTCTGGTATAGAGGGAAAAAAAAAAAAAAACGCTCTGGCTTGTTTGTATTTCTTTAAAAACCAATCACAGTCGTCTTGGGCGACGCTAAGCCCAGGATGCAGGGAGGAGAATTCTGATTGAAATAGTCGGCCAGTGGCAGGCTTATTCCCACAGTCCATATCCTGTGAATCAGACTACTACATGACTGCTAAAGTTGTATGCGCTCCAATTCTTTCATTTCCTTAGCTCCCCCCACTGAGGACTGTCCATATATGGGCATGGTTACGTGGTTAGGTTCTCAACCACAGCTGCAGTTTCACACGGTGTGAAACAACTGCGAAACGGAAGAGGCTCCTCAGCATAAGCAAGAAGATGAAATCCAATCGAGACCAAAGAACAAAAAAAAAAAAGACCAAAAATCCTATGGCATCCCATTTCCTGTAGAGATAGGACATGCTTTAAAAACACTCCCCTACCCACCTTGTAACATTATTCAACGTTCAGGCAATTTTAATTTCCTCTAAGGGGCCGGTTCACCTCAGCCATGATTCTCTGGCCCTGCAGGGAAAAAAAAAAAAAAAAAAATCCCCCTACAATTTGGGTTTTTGAACAAGACATAATTTAACAGTTATTATGGGCCATACTGAGAGACATCACATCATCAAAGCCACTGCAAACCACTCTCACACAGACCTTTAGGGAATTCCCCCCCAAGAATTCTTAATAGCAGTGGCATGTAGCTGTCATTGTTAAATGTAGCTGGGGAAACACTGCTGAACATGAATACCCGTACGGGCACCTGCTTTCCCCCCCCCCCCCCCCCCCCCCCCCCCCCCCCCCCCCCCCCCCCCCCCTTTCATTGTGTAGAGCAGTGTTTCTATGTTCTTGTCTGTCACTACCAACATGAATCACAGCACGTCAAAGACGGAGAAATGTTACTAAGCCTTTCAGCTGCTGCGAGCAAAACTCAGGCGGAAACCACTGGTCTGAACTTAGCATCGCGCTAATTAGCTAATCAGTAAATGTTCCTTATGTAGTTAAGACAGTTCCTGTTTCTTTCCCCTTCATGCCCTATCACTGATTACGATGCGTCCTACATAAGTGCTACGCGCCTTCGTAAGCACTGAATAAACGTTCGGTGCTGCCGACTGACGGTCATGGTGCCGTGAAACACGCACACATGACATCTCCATGGCATTCTGATTATTGTTATGCGTGCTATGTATGGCATTCACACAATGACAGCCTATGTCAGCCGGAGCAGATGTTTGTGCAGTCTTTATGAGCGTGCTATGCAGTGCTTAGGAAGGCCCGTGTCATTTTTTTTTTTTTTGCGTAGGATCCTTCATAGAGAGTGTTTCCGTTGTAAATGGCTCTCTGATAGCGAGTGCTGGTCGTGTATTTCAGTGTTTTTGGATTAGAGGGTGGCGGGAGGAGGAAGAGCGCGCACGGAGAAGCGATCTGGACAGGCCTAGGCCGTGCGTGCCTCGCTCACACAGAGTGCGCTTGGAGTGGCTGCCTTCTCCCTCTTTTCATTTAAATGGAAATCACCGTCGCCTCGGTGCAAAAGCTTTATGGTTAGGTCTGCCACTTTGCCGAGTTATCTCCATACTCCCAAAAAGAAAGTAATTTCAGCAGCAGGTCAGAGGTGAGGCGGTGGGGTGAGGGGGGGGGTGGGGGGGGGGGCGGCGTGGGGGGGATGCAACATGTTTTGGCGTGAGGGTGTTTTTTACTTCACCCCAGGATCATAAAGATGATTCAGTGGAGATTAACTTAGTCCCAAGCCGCGGGATTGGTCCCTTGCGCGAGAAATCGAATGTAGAAATGATCTTGTCTGGCGAGAACATGGCGTCCGGCGTCTTGACTCCGCTCGACCCCGCGGCTCTGACGTCACGGGCGCCGGGTCAGCCGGGCGGAACGCCAGCGTGCCGCGCCCCCCCCGAAAACGAGACCTGGGCCTGGCCTGAACCCGGCGCTGCTCCCGCCTGTGTGCTCCGGATCACAGGCGCTGGAAGCACGGGCGGGAAAAGAGCGCAGAGGAACGGTTTCGGTTTACAGCATCGCGACCCGTTACGTCCGATGGCGCAGACGTTGTTGGTTTTTTTACATTTAGACAATTTATTATGTGTGTATTTTTTACGTGACTTACATTTTAAATAGGTATCAATGTCCAGTTCTAATGAATACGAAGTAAATACACTAGCGGTTAGGGTGGTCGATAATAGGTGCTCTCACTCTACTTGTTGCTCCTCCGTCGTGGAGTCTCTGGCTGTTTTATTAAAGAATTTCGTCCGTTTAGGCAAACTTTCCTTAAAATGGGCATCTTCCTTCTTCTTCTTTCTCTTCTCAAATCCACTTGGAAAACGCTTCAGGGTAACATAGTGACTCTCTGCCTCTGATGGCAACTCGAATTTCCACGTCATTGATTAGGCGCAAATGCAGGGAGGTCAAGGTGGAATAGTCCATTAAATGTGAAATGTGGGTGATAATAAACATTGGTAAATATAGATATTTAATTGGATAGGCCCACATTTACATGTAGATAGATTTATTTTTATCTATTACACATTATCATTCGTTTGGAGTGACAAGAAAGGAAAAATGTTTTATAAATTTAAAAAAAAAATTGCCTACCTATGACCTATGGTAAACCCGCCTATGGTGTGCATGTGTGTGCGTGCGTGTGTGTGTGAATAAAGTTTGTGTGCGTGTGTGTATGCGTGCGTGTGTGTGAATAAAGTGTGTGTGTGTGTGAGAGAATAAAGTGTGTTTGTGTGCTTGTGTGTGTGCATAAAGTTATTGAAATTCCTGGTAGCCTGCTCCTGTGCTGAAACCATTTCAATAAGGAAGATGATATTAAAGCAGCAAATCATTTCAGGAATTCCTTTTTTTCCCCCCACTTTTCACTTTTCTCTTCCGTTTGACAACCCGATAGGACGAAAAAGGCAGTTCATTGTGCTCTCAAACAAAGTAGCGAGATACGCCAGCGGTTCGCGACGAGGCACGATTGGCAAATGACCAGCGTAAGCCTGGCCCGTTTGAGCTGAAGCCAAAAGATTTTAAAGTGAGCATCCTTGGCCTTCTTTGTGCCCCGTTTTGTCTCCCGAGTCTCTCCACGCGCACGTTTCGTAGCGCTGCAGCCAATCTACCTTGTCTGTGAATAATTTTTTTTTTTATTATTTTTTTTTTTTTTTACCAGTGATTTCTCAGTTTTTCTCCCCTCTTTGTTCGCTAGGGTCTCTACATGTGGCTAGTGCCTTGTGCCTATTACGCTGAGACCCATAAACCCCACCGCTGCCTGTAAGTGCTGCGCTGAGTGTTTGAAAATAGAAAAAAAAATCTTGATCAGGTTTTCCGGAAACTCTGTCATTTACGTTACGGTTCCTCAGGGACGCTTTTTTACTTTCCCTGCCGTTTTGAAACAATCATCATTTTATTAAATGAAAGCAGGACCGAGCCGCCCAAACCACTGTGCGTTTACACCGTTCCTGGCCCGACCCGTCAACGTTCGTCACACGGGGGCCTTGATGCAGAAGTCTGTCTGAAAATAGGTTTTATTTCCAACTCCAGCAGAATTATTGTTAGTGTCCAACGTCCGCATTTCCATCTTTTTAAATGTAATCTTAAAATGCATCAAACAAGTACATCTGTAAAATGCTTGGGCAGTACGAGGGATAGCATTTCTACTGCACTGGGAACCAGCAATATATGTAAAAATGATTTTACTTGCTGGGAGGTTCTATGCAATATAAAAATATATATTTTTGTACATTGAATAATTTTTCTTTATAATGTCTTTATTCAGACTATTTAAATCCTACTAGTCCCACTAGTCGCTCGATCACTGAAATTGTTACATTATAATTAATGAGCTCTGGATATACTGATTATTTTATGTATTTGTTTTCTTTACAAATGCCTTATATCTAAAGGGGAATGGGTTGTTTGTTTATCCATGTTTTTATGGCATCACATTTAAACGTCGTTTTGTTTAAATGCAGTGGTAGTGGTTTTATTACGATGTTGATTGCATTTCATTTTTGCTAGACTACTCCCGGGACCTTAAATTAATGCACTGTACGCTGCCCTTTGTTGAGTAATGCACTGGGAGCGATAGCATAAAAGCCATAAGACAAAAAAAAAAGCCCTGTATTGTAATGGAGGGCCCCCGCTCTGGCCAGCCTGTACATTTTGTCCATGAAAGGCTGTTCTGTTGAACCGAGAAGCGAAGCAATTTAAAGGGGTATGCTTTTGTTTTTTTTGTTTTATTTTTTTGATAAGGCGAACTGATTAAACCACCAATAAAAAAAACCTGTTATCACTTTTAACTCGTAGATTTTACAGGGGCTTTGGATGTAATCTAGGATATATGTGTATAAATACAAAGATGTTTTCACTGGCGTAGCATTAGCATGGTCTGAACACTGGGAATTAAAAGAAGAAGAAAAAAAAAAAACTGGGTGTGGATCACTTTTTCACTGTATATATTTTAAACGCTGTATTAGTTCATTTTTGCCTGAGGACCAAATGACATCTGTGTGAAAATAAATGTACTCTACTGCACTTTTATTTCTGTTCAAGATGTTTTTTTTTTTTTCTTTTCCTGTGGCACTCTCAGCGCAGGTGTCCCTGTTCAGTAGTCACTGATCTCTTGAGCACGGGTGTCAGAATCCAGTTTCGGAGAGCCACAGCGTTTGCAGGTTTCTTGGTGTGATTCAGCACCAGTGATTCATTCGCCACTGATGGCCCAAAGCAGGGGTGTCAGGTGTTGCATTCAAGTCACTGATTGGCTAAAGAACCCACAAGGCCTTTTTTTTTTTTTTTTTTTTTTTTTTTTTTTTCCCCCCAAGGCTTTAACTTTTCGCTGTTGAACAGGAAGCCACAAATACCAGCAGATACTTCTGCACTCTGTGGTCTGAAACCTTTGCCCTGGGCCACGGGGGGGGGGGCGCAGTGCCTGCTGGTTTCAGGGGCGTTCTCCACCTCAGTGGTTCATTTAAGTCACTGATTGGCTAAAGAACCCACACGCCTCGTTCCCAAGCCCTTGAGTGGCCGCTGATTGAGAGGAAGCCAGGAGACCCCACGGGCGCTGCGGCCCCCAGGCGGTTTGGCCCCTGACACCGCCCCCCCCCCCCCCCCCCCCCCCCGAGACGCTCACGCCCGGGCCCCGAGGCCAGCAGTGCTGCCGCTTTTCCACCCCGGGGGTTAATTGCCTGATTAATGCTACTGACGAGCCACACATTCCACCCCACTGATGTCCCAGGTACACATCAGGCCCTGATTAGTGGGGACAAATGAGAAGAGGCAGACCAGTTTGGCTCAAAGCACCAGACTCTCCAGAGTAGCTCTGCTCTAACCTTTCTTTACAAGCGAGATGCTATATGGTATGGAACAGATTATATATATATATATATATATATAATAATTTAAAAAATTTTTTACATGACCCTGTACCGATTATAATTACAAACCAAAGAAAACCCAGTCTGTGATTAAATGTAGGAGCATTTCATCATGTATTCATTTGTTCAAATAAAAGAAAATGTAATCCTTTTTTTTGACCACTCGAAATTAAGGGCAGACAAACCAGCTGGAGTCCAGAGTTGGTTCACTTGCGGAAGCACGTGACCAGAGAGCTGGCTGCTTTTAGTCACACATTTTTCATGCTTTCCAATGCTTTCCAGTCCTGGGTGGAGAGGCAGTTTGTGGTGAGGCCAGAGCTCGCTGTAGTCTGAATGAGAGCTAACTGATTTTGTCTGCACTTGGAGCTCTGTGTCGTGACTGCAGAACAAATGGATGCTCGCTCATATTAAAATAAAGTGCAACAGAAGAATCCTCTGGCTTGTGTGATTTTGTAGAACAGTTTGTTTTTTTTTTTTTTTAAATAAAGAAACCCCGTGTACTAGTCATCGTAATAACAATTTGACCTTTCGAATGCTTTCAAAATTCTCAGATCAAAAAATGCCCTGCTGCTGATGCCTCGGAAATGTTAAATGCGAGGATGTGTTTCCGTTTCGTTGGCTATTTGATTATAATTTGGGCCTTAATTTTATAATTTGAGCCGGTGATTGAATAAGGGCTTTGCTCCAGGTGTTGGCCAGCTGCTGGTAGAACGGCGTTAATAAACTTTAGTTCTGAGTGTGCTGACCCAGTGCTGCCCTGGAGGGCCTGAAAGTGATCTCTGCTAGGCCTTAGCACTTCATCAACCAATTAAACCAATTAACCGCTTGATTGGATTTGATTAAAGCAGTCCACGTGTTGATTGGACACTCTTGTATGAAGCCAGCTGCATACTTCAAATAAAGGGCTGGGGGGGGGGGGGGGGGGGGGGGGTGTACTGCTGGGGGGGGGGAAAAAAAAAGAAAAAGAAAACAAATTTTCCCAGGCGGGCATCACAAACAAAATCAATGCTAATGGGGTTTTCTTCTGGGAGTATGTACAGAGAGGATGTGAAGATGTATGCCCAGCCACTGCATCGCTATCAGTCGCAGAATCAACTCCTGAAACCCGCAATCAATTTTTATTTCCGTTCCATTTGATAAGCTAATGCAAAAGCATTTATCAAAGATTAATAGGGCGATAGGAGTCTCTGTTTCGTTTCCCTCAGAATCATCCATTAGCCGCAGTTAATGCCACAGCTCACTCTTTGATGTGTCTGCGGAACTAACACGGGGGATATCCGTGACAATATATCAACATGTTTAAAAAAAAATTCCTTTAGGGAAGCAATTAACTTCACAAAAAGTGCACATACTGTATATATATATATATATATATATATATATACACACTTTAATTTTAGGTCAAATATGGACAAATGGGCTAACTTAAACATGAACCATAAAGCTACAGGAAATGGAGAAATGTAATAAAATAATTTGTGTCAAACTTCAGATGCAGTAAAAAAAAAAAAAACAAACAAACAAAAAAACCCCCCAGGAGCAGAAATTTAGCCTGAAATCCTTCCCGAAGGACTGCATGTACAGCAACACACAATCCAAGGCCACACATTTCAAGCTGCAGTACAGGCAAACATCCTCCGGGGGGCGCTTCAGAGCTGTGAGAAGCCATCACGTTTGGTAACACAAATTTTATTAGATTAATACACCCCAGTCGTCATCTCACTGAATACCAGGAAAAGGAAAAAAAAAAAAAAAAAAAAAGCTGTGAAATATTTTAGCTGATGAAACACAGAAGCATGAACCAGTTATTGAAAAATCAAGGCAGGGCTTTAAGGCAGCTGAACTTGTTTTGAATATGCCTGAGTACTGGATCTGTTTTCTCCCCTAATCGTCACACGTTAATTGCGCAACGTGACGCCGCGCTTCTGTTGTCCCAGTCCCTGAGCCACGGTAACGACCCCGGAGTTTCGGCTAAAACATATTTACAGCGCCCAGCCTGCTCCTCGAACCCGTGAAGCCTGCAGCTCCCTTCCTCCGCTCCGTTCCCCCCGGGGTGAGTAGTCGCGGGGCTCGTTCCTCTCCTCAAACCCTGGTCACCTCGTAGGTCCTGAGAGATGAGCAGAGCAGTTAGACCGTTTGATTCTACAGCCTATTCTCTCCTCAACCCCCCCCCCACCCCCCCGGCCTCTTTTCGAAAACGCTTTTCAGCATCGCTGCCTCAGAATCGGCAGACAGGTGCTCTTAAAGATGTATTTTTTCGAAGGCGAGCTGTCGCGTTCGGCCAGGCAGCGGAGCGACCTTGGCGCGACCTTGGTTGGCGGTACTCACTTTCCCGAGCTCGTGCGGCACTTCGGGATCCTGGACACTCTGCTGCCTGCGTGAAGAGGAGCAACAGGGGGGTCAGAAACCTCGCACCGTTCGCCAACGTTCAACCGCGGCAGCCATTTTAAACGAGCGCTTTCTGCCGATCAAAATCCGTTTGCGCGGCGTCGTACCGAACGCCCGGAGGCATCTTCTAGCTCGGCTTTAATTAAGCCTGTTCCCCGGCGTCGAAGGTTGACCTTCACACCGCTTCACTTTGACCTTGCGCCTGTTGCTGCTGACGAGGGGGCCGGCTAAAGCACGGGAGCTCGTAATCACGGAGACCGTACACATATTAGCCCAGATGATATCCCATTAGGCCGGCCTGAATGAGACATTATCATCATGCGCCGTCTCACTTGTTCTTCACAATATCATTACTCGTTGTCAAATGTGTCTCCAGATGTAAGTGGCGAATCACAGCAAATTTCTGTTTACAACAGACCAAAAAAAAAAAGATCCATCTATCAACTGTAATTATCATCTAGCTGCCTGGAGTGGAGGGGTTTGAAGAGAAAGCCAGGCAGTGAGGTAGTTCCTCAGCTGTTGACTTCAAACTGCCCATCCCTAGCATTTCATCAAGACTTGTTCTACTGCTCTACAGAGACCAATTAATCACTGTTATCTCATCTCAGCCGCTCCTAGCTGGCTTACTGTTGTTCTGGATGACTATACTGTGAATTCATCAGAGAATACGGGAATTTGATAAGCTACGGACTTCAAGTTAGAAATTGCACTTCCTTGAATGACTACAGAGTAGGATCAGGGTGGTGGGGAATTTATGACGTTACATGAAGTTCCAGTTTCAAGCCTGAGCATGCCGAAGCTGGGTGAACTTAATTGCTTTTAATTTCATTGCATTATGGTTCAAATGCTTCTACCATGTGGAGAGAGTGGACAACCAAGGTTATTACTAAAAACAAAAACATAAACTAGCCATGAAAAAAATAATTCATAATCGTTAAATGAAATAAAAATAACACTCACATGTCCAATGTAAAACTAAACTAAAACTAGAATCTTTGCCTCCAACTAAAATAAAATACAAAAACAAATTTCCTTTTTTTATTTTTACAAATAATTATAAGGACACAAAGCCCAGAACTGAGCAAAAGAAACACAGTCAAGGATTACCTTGAATGTACTGTACCTTTCAATTTGAAAAGCTGTTTTTAAATAGCAACACTACTTGGTTAGAGGCTTTTAACCTTGTCTTTTGTGGCAGAATCTGTCTTAATCATATCTGTTTTAAAGGAAAAATTCTCGTTCATTTTGATCTGTGAAACCTACCAGTAATTAAAACACGTTATGTAAGAACTTCTCAGTGTCTATAATGTTCCCAACTGTCGTTTGCCATTGTTTTTAATCTTTCTGTTGGGCGTTAACAAAAAGAGAGGCGAAGAAAGGTTACCGATTATCACAGTGCTTTTAATCCATTCCCTCCCTCGGATTAAATAATATACACGATGAAATAATTTAAAAAATAAAAACAATACAATAAAACAAAAAAAAAAAACTAACACAAAGAACTTAAATCTGGAAATGAAATGGGGAAAAAAATGGAAAAGGCTAAACTATAACAGCCTTGTGGAGGACAGATTGTACTCACTTGCGATGACCAGGATGCCCATCAGGAAAAGCACGAAGGCCACGCCCAGGCCGATGCGTCGGAGGGAACTGTAATCTGGGCAGAGAGAGAGAGAGAGAGAGAGACTCGTATTCGCCACTCTGAAAGGAAGCCGCACATTTAGCAATTCAGAAATAAGCGTGCATTTCAGTACACTGCTCAACACACGAGAAGGCGACAGCTTGGTCCAAGCAGGACCCATCCTGCAGGGGCTCTAAGTGACTTAGTGGCCCATTTTGTTAATTGCGTGCTAGCACAAAGCGCTGAACTGGCGGTATATTAGCCTGCAGTAAGCTCATTGGTCGAAGCCATGCTTCTGAATAGCAGCCGCAACCATAGCAACAGCTATAGGTTTCACTGGTCACGCCAGGGAATGTTTTATCAATCAACGCACCTGTCAATCAGCATTTCGAGTGCAGTCAAGCTCAACAGACGACAATATTAAATCCAGCAAATCACTCCAATCAAGATAATTCATTTTCCCATCTTTTTTTATTATGCCTTTCCATAGAATGACCGTGAAACAATCCATTCTACACAACTCAATTTTGTCAGCGCACTTAACAATTCAAAATGAGTTATTTTTAAAAACATGATGACGCCACCTTCTCTGCGTCTCTCAATATCTGCACAACGGTAGCTTTTAACTTTACCTTCAATGATCACTGCAAGGGCATTAGCTCAGTCTTGCGTTTCACGGTACATTAGGGCGAAGATAACGACAAATAAAACTTTGTACAGTATGTAAATTAGGCCTGCCTTACAGTGCCACGGGAGTACTGTTGCAGAACAAGTTTGCAGATCGTTTCTGAGCACGTTTTATGAATAAATAAACCCAGGGCACTCTGCCCAGGCCGCACAGCAACTTCGGGCAAAGCGCTGGCAGTCAGCTGACTGCTGGCAACAGCCACGCGCACCTAGCCCGATTCTGGCCTGGCGTCGGCTCGGACGACAGTCCAATCACAAGCTGCGTCTGGCCCCGCTTTTGGGCTACTTCCCGTTTCTAATACGGCAAGCTACACCTGAACCTTCCCTGCGGGCCACCCCTGGATTGGGTGTGGCAAGCAAATTGGGCCACAAGAGTCTGGATACATACATTCTGTTATCTGTGACTCGGACAGCCGCCTTGATAAGAAAATGGACCGATGCCAATAAAATCCTGCACTACCCACAATGCCACAAGGATGGAACCTAATATTGTGAGACGCGAAGTGGTACGACAGTCGAAATATAAATTTTGATGTAGACATACGCACATCTGTACAAATGTGTTCCATGACGTGGAAATGGCAAACGTCAGTTGCAGTCTGCGAGGTCGTAAAAAGCTTCCCACATAAAACCTCGGCGCTTGTATTCCTAAACAATAGCGTATAATGCCTCCTCCATTCTGAGTTCAGTCCGGCAGAATGAGCCTATTCATCTGCACACTCATTAATGTAATAGCAGTAATATCCTGCCTACCTCAGACCACAGGGGAGAAGGAGGTTTTTTTTTTTTTTTTTTTTTTTTTTTTTACCGTTGCTTTCTCATTTCAATCATCTCGGTGAAAATAATGACATGCAAATATGAAAGTGCAATACCAAAAAAAAAAAAAAAAAAAAGTAACCAGTGTTTAGCAGCCGGGAAAAAAGCACCCCATTACCATGGCGACACTGAAAGCAATTGTTTTTTTATGAATAACCCCTGACATTTTTTATGAAGACAGATATAAATACACAGTGCTTCATCTCCTGACTGTGACCAGACCCCTAAGTTGCATTTCCCTCGTACGGCTGGTGGATTTTCAATTGTTTGTTCAAGAAAAAGATTTTTTTGTTTGTTTTTAAAACAAAATTTACTCTCTTTTTATTTTATTTTACAAACGTACTTCTTGTCCTTCAGTTCTGAACACAACACTCCTTTATCACACTGTAGTCCTCCCAATGAGCTGCTCAGGCATCGCTTCGCTGGCCTGGGGCAGACTGTGGGGGCGGTCAGGTCCAGCACACCGCAGACAAGCACACCTCCGCATGAAAAGCGTGATGTCACCAACAGTCCGCAAGCCGCGCTCGCACAGGCGCCAGCCAGAGGAGGGCCTTTCCTGAGCAGTTTGAGCCGGCGGACCGCAGGTCCCCAATCCACCAGTAGAGTGCGATGGTGAGCAACGACACAAAGTCACCCAGGCTGACTAAATCCCTCCTTCTTTGACCACACCGCGGCCCACCCTGTGCGAAGCGGCCTGTCGCACACGTTCGAAAACCAGACCACAGGGCCAATCGAATCGCTGGAACGGTGCCTTATCAGGATGAGCCCCCACAACAGCCCCTAACAACAACAACCACCAGACTCAGGGGGAGGAAGGCCCCACATACAAAACACGCTCAATTTCTCCGCCTCTCATGTGCTTCATAGAAAGAAACCAGAAACCACTTACCGTAAGTAAAAGATTCATCCAGAGACTGATCTATGACAGAAAAGGAAACGCACTGTGAACACACTGCACGCCTCAAATCCCTTTGCTTTCCACCAAAGGAAAAGCCTTTGCCTGTCCAAAGAGCTACGCTGGACTGAAAGAGTGAACAGTGAACAGAATTCACCCATTCACTCACACACCCATTCACTCACACACTCACTCACACACTCACCCATTCACACACTCACTCACACGCTCATTCACTCACACACTCACCCATTCACTCACACACCTCACACACCCATTCACTCACACACTCACCCATTCACTCACACACCCATTCACTCACACTCACTCATTCACTCACTCACACCATTCACTCACACACTCACCCATTCACTCACTCACACACTCATTCACTCACACACACCCATTCACTCACACACTCACTCATTCACTCACTCACACACTCATTCACTCACACACCCATTCACTCACACACTCACTCACACGCTCATTCACTCACACACCCATTCACTCACACACTCACTCATTCACTCACACACTCACCCATTCACTCACTCACACTCATTCACTCACTCACACACCCATTCACTCACACTCACTC
>CM045883.1:90066571-90091571 GCA_025169545.1 Anguilla japonica
ATTGCCGGTGGAGCAGTGGTGGAAAGCTCCAGCGCAGAGACAGAGGAATTGGCCAGAAGCTCCAGCGCAGAGACAGTGGAGCCAGCCAGCCCGTCGGAGGACGTGGAGAGCTGCGCCGAGCAGCCTGGGAAAATGTGGAAACTACACTGTGATGCGGCAGGCGAACTACGGCACCCACAATGCACCGCACAGTACACAACACAAACATGTCATCAATTGCAGAACTGTGCGTAGTGGCCCGATTTTGATCGACTTCCCCCGAAGGTAGCCACAGTGTCGAACCCAAACAATTTCGCTGTAAAATACAGCCTAACTAATTCTGAGGCAGTTATTGCAGTATAATAGTCTGGTGTGGAAATTGCACTGGCACTTCAACAATAGGATCCTGTTCACAAACCAACGACTCTAAACAACGCTTTATTGTTTATTGTGGAACAGCGGAAGTTTTAGTATACATCACATTTTATTTCTTTTTTACATTTAGCTAACGTTCACAATTAACACTAGGCTAAATTCTAAAGAGCAAATGCATTGATTTGCGTTTAATTCTGTCATGTGGAAATGTGTTACTAATAACAAGTGTAAATTTCTGGTCATTTGCATTTCACTGAATGTTGCATCAGCCCTGGTAAGAGGGAAAAAAAGAGAGAGAGGAGTGGGAGGGGTGGGGGGGAAGTGGAGGAGAATCTGAGAATAGATTTTGCTGTAGAGCAGGACCAGAGATATCAGCGCACGGTATTGTACGGCAGAACGATAAAACAGGGAGATTACGCGCGACTCACCTCCTAACGCGACAGACAGACAGAGATAAACCCACCCAAACGCCATCTGAAAAACACAATCCACACACAGAAATGAGAAGGGAGGAGAGACAAACAACTGATACCGCCCGAATCGAGTAAGGGATGCAAAGAGAGAGAGAGAGAGAGAGAGAGAGAGAGAGAGAGAGAGAGAGAGAGAGAGAGAGAGAGAGAGAGAGAGAGAGAGAGAGAGAGAGAGAGAGAGAGAGAGACAAAAACAAACAGACAGTGACAAAGTCACCCCCATTCATTAATAAGAGATGGCGATGCATTGTTCTGTCTCTTTAATGTAACAGTAACGTGCGGTAAGTCTCATCTACAGCGGCAAAAGCCCCAATCATACACAGCGCACCGCGTTATGTAGCCTACACGGATGGCTTTCCGTAGAAAGCACCTAAAACGCAACACACTCAGCAGGCTACTGGTGGCTGACCCCATTTCTGGAGAACCACAGGGCCTGCTGGCCTTCATTACTACCCAGCACTTAATTGATAAAGGGATGCAGCTGATTACAGAGTGGTCTGATCAGGATCCCGGGGGTCTAAATTGCTTGCTGTCATTGGGGCGAGACGAGAACACCTGCGGTCCCAGTGGCCGTCCAGCACCGAGGCTGACCGCCCCTGCAGTAGCGGGGCTAAGTCTGCTACCCAGGCAAAGTGTGGGCTAGTTTACGGTCACGCGCCAGCACCAACCAAGGCTGAGACCGAACCAGTCTGAGAAAAACGGTTTTTTAAACAGCCAGCCGATCCATTTAAAATTCCAATGAAAAAAAAAAAAAGAAAAACTGGAAGACGAATGAGTACTGTCTAAACAAAACACAGAAAATATAGACTAGTAGTACACTGTGCTACGTTTCCACATGCACAAACACTCATACACACGCACGCACATACATACACTCACACATGCACGCACACACACACACACACACACATGCACGCGCACACACACACACACACACCATTTCCGATTGCGTTAAAATTGTGTAAAAATTTCCTATTTGTATTCAAATGTCATTTCCCTTCACAGACAGGAAATTTATGCACTGCAATGGCTCGAAGTATCACTTCCGTAGCCGTGCCAACGGTCTGTCAGTGTCACACATCATTTCACTGTATAAAGCCGCACTTCAGACGGCTGAATACGTTTAATTGGGATTACATTCTATATACGGGGCTCAAGCACTTATGCAGTGACCCCTTTGTGCTCAGACACGACCGACAGTATTAGAAATCATTTAGAAATGGCAATAAAAATGCACTGGGAGTGGGAAGGGGGGTTGGTGGGGGGTGTTATGCTGAATATGAAATCGAGTGAAGTTGATCTGACCTATTATTAACTTTCACTGTAGTTTTATTATCAAAGGCTTCCCGGGATTTTGTCAAAGCCGAAGGCATCTTAACCGACTTCAGATTCGCACGTACAATACGTGATAAATGGTAATTGCCGGGTGAACCTCTGACATTTGCTTTAGTAGACCGCCACCGGGTGCCGGGTTTTCATTTCTCACTGAGGCCGCGGACTTCTGCGAACTGGAACATTGAGTATAGAATCCGCCCACATCCTCTCGCTGCGCATAATAGACCGCAGCACGAGCCCGGTAAACAACACCGGTGACTTCAGCCCGCACTTAATGCACTTCAACGGCAAACAACAAACCTGCCGGTAGATCTGTTATTTGCGATATATGGTTGCGCGTAATGTGCTGAAATTATTATTTATTTTATTTTTATTTTTAACTTAAAAGAGAACTTTGTGTTCTTCAGGTGTTGCATTTCAAAATAAGCTGCGGTAACGAATACATCTGAGAAGCCAGCCTAGCTGGGAACGACCGTTTAAAGCTCTGAATCCACTTCCTGTACTTCCTGCTCAGACTCTTCTCCCCTTCCACTTCTAGGTGATGTCATTTGTTCTGAATTTCTGTTGTGTAGCCTACATACAATGCCACGAAAAGGTACTTGATCCGTTCCTGGTCCCCTGAATCTAATTATCAATTAAATTTGGTTCATTGTTTGAGAAACTAAGGGGGCAATTACTTTTTTCACAGAGGCAATAAGGGTGCTGGATAACATGTTTTTTCTAATTAAATAAATGAAATAATACGATTAGAAATGTGTTTTGTGTTTAATGCAGGTTCCCTTTGTCTCATATTACATTTTGTCTAAAGATCTGAAACCACTCAGTTTGACTAATATGCGGTAATAGAGGAGACCAGGAATGGCACTGCGTCCACTGACTTGTTTCACAACGTGTAGCCAACAAGCTGCCAATAAGAAGGCCGCAGTGGAATTAAGGATCACGTGTCGTGTTTTCCTTAACCTTCGTGTTGTCGTCAGGGTCCCAGCAGTAAAAACCCCCTAAATTACCTTTTTTTCACCATGAAATTTGATGACTCGGGGTGACCCTAACATTAGAAAAAGTTTTAAATTGCCATTTTAAAAAAAGTATTTTTATAAAAGCGGTACTGCATTAGGGAACAAAGAAAGTCTTTTTAAACCCTGTGGTTATGAAATCAAAGTCATAATCAAAGTTAATCAAAGAGCCACACATCTATAACAGCAAAAAAAGTCAATTATGACGTGTTTTGCAGTTAAAATGAGACTAAAAACACATAATGTTGCGTCTAAAAAGTTGCTGAGTAATTTACTGATGAGTGGCAAGTTATTTCTCCATGAAAAATATTGATTTAGGGTTTAAAATGCACTGAAGAGGTTTTAAAGCAGAGGGTCCGGCGAGGGTGGGTCATTTTTGACCCTGGACTCCAGGTGCATGGAAGACACCTTGAGTGTGTGTTTTGAAATGATCAGATGAAGTAAAATAACTGTGCTTAGACTAAATTTGGTGGGGAGTTCTGGATCTTGACTGATCTACCCACTGGAGCTTTCCCCCCACCATCATCTTCTTACCCGTGCCAAGATCATTTCCTACTAATATCGTTTTGTGTAAACCGGCTATGTTAATAATCTGTTTTCCTTAACTTGTCTGCAGCTACGGAAGTCCAGGTAACAACCGCGCGCGTTTGGCTGGGGTTATATCTAAAACAGCACTTCAGACATTTCAATGTTCTTTAAAGGTTAAAATACCCTGTCTCCCTCTAACTCATTTTCGAAGGCTCGGCCGCAGCTTAAACACACGTTGAGGGGCTTGAGCCAAAGATGCCGTATAAAACTAGCTACGTACACAATTTGTTCATACTGCACAGCCGGGCCCTTTCATTCGACTAGCACATGCGGCTGGGCCCGCGTGTCTCAAGTTTTCCACCCAACTTTTCCTCTTGAAGCCAGCGATCCCTCGCTCCACGCTTGCATGTAATTGAAAGCTTTGCGGGATTTAACCCCCTTACCTTTTGGCTGTGCGTGTTCCCGATTCTATAGTGCCAACAGATCGCCTCTCAGACCCAGCACAGTTCCGTACAACCTGCGTATTCTGTGTGTAGTGCAAAGCCTGCGTTGCCGTTGAGCGACGGTTAGTCGCTCGCTTCCTCCTCATTCCTCATTCGCTCTCAGCGCTGCGAGCACGTGGGCCTTTAGCTGTCACTCATCCCCTCCCATCCCTCGGTCTTTCATGTCCGTCTGTCCCCACCATTGGCCAGAACATAAAACTGAAAAAAATAACCGACTAAAATATCAACAGAATTCAAAATGTGCCCTATACATTAAATATAAATATATATTTAAAAAATGTCATAGATGAAGAGTTTGCTGAATTCCACTCTGAAACACAAAAACAAACGTTCTTTCATCCAGTACGACAATTATGTGTTTGCTGGGGGTGGTATATTTTCCACACGATACACGTGCCTTCCCCCAGAATGAGGGAGAGTATAACTGCCACTTTGCAGTCTCATGTTGGCTAAATGCTACTGTTACTTGTTTCTAAACTCACAAACGTTTCTAGAAAAGGAAGGAAATGCAAAACCTCAGTATTTCCAGATTTAAAAGCTAGGCAGGCCCCCCCCCCCACTACCGTCACAGTAATGGAAGCCTGAAACAGACGCTAGGCTATCGCTGCATCGGAAGCACGCTGAGGCTCGTAACAGTTCAGATCTCAAAAAGACTGACCCTGGCTTGTCACAACGGACAATAACAGACATTCAGGGAGGGAAACAGAGGCTGCAGTCTTCGCAGAAAGAGTGGGGGAGGCCTCGAACGGCATGTCCAATGTCACATACTTTATTTATTTATTTTTTTTTGTTTGTTTTGTTCATCTCCGAAAAGCACCAGTCCTTCTCCAGTGGTCCAGGCTCACTCTGGTCAGCGGTTCTTCTTCACGTGTCGACGACATCACTGGTCTACGGACGGTTTTTGTAATTGTTTCAGCGAGGTGACGGCACGTGGATTGTGACCATAACCTAACCACGTCTCTAGTCTGATAGGCAAGTAGGTCTGCGTAGAAAGAGGGAAGTCTATTTTCCTAATGGACTTAATTCCCTTCTGCTTTTCTCGAGCCAAAACCACAAGTAAACCGTTTTTTCATCTCGTGAAGAAAATTGTGGCGCTGAGGTTGAGGCCACATCAAATATGGCTGCCAGTTATTATTATTATTATTATTATTATTATTATTATTATTATTATTATTATTATTATAGACATATTTTATATTTTTCTGCTAATAAAATCTTTCATGTCATGAACAGTGAACATTTATTTGGATTACCTCACAATGTCGACGATTGAAAATGCTTTTTTGTTCTTTTTTTTTTTTGTGTCGTTCTGTCATTGCGACACTGGTGACAGTATTGTTCCGGCTTTTCTGAAAGTTTCCACACTTCATCGGTCGTAATCCGTGCACGCACACGCAGTATTCTGTATAATAATTATCATGTGTTTTTTGATAGGTCGCATACAATATCCCATTTTATGAATATTCGACATGTGGCCTACTGCCCAACGATAGTAGGAGTGGAAGACTGTGCCTCTCTCGGAGCTTCAGTTCAGTAACCAGACTTTGGATACTCTATTTCTGGCTCACAAAGCTCTTGACAGCATTTCATAACCTTTTCACAAGTTTGGCATGCTTTCAAGTTATATTCCATGGATGAGTATAAAAAGAGAAAACCTTTTTGATGCTTTGGGTACTTCATACTTTGCCACATTAAATTTGCCTGCAGCTATTTTTTTCCTTTTCGGCACGTGTAGCCTACGTGTAACCTTAAATCTTGCACCGAATTACAAAACAATTTATTAATTATGTACAGTAACATATGTTTTATATCTGAATTGGCTATCTGCCACATCATATGTTGTACATGTATACAATGACCTCAAAAAATGTTCTCACCTTTGATAATAATGAGTGAAAAATAATGTATATAATAATAATACAAGTACTGAGCTATATTTAAATTTTCAAACGTGGAAATATTCATCTTTAATAATGATAGAACAGAACTGAATACATTGACACCCCTGTTTTAAACGCTTCAGTCCTTTGCAAGGGTAACACCACTGAATCATCTACTCTACTGTTATGAGATTGGTGAATTTCTCGGAGGGGATCTTCTGTTATTCTTCCTTACAGAACAAGTCAAGATCCCATCTCACAGTATACTTGTTGATTTTCCCCTTCTCTTCGATGCCACATAAATTGGTTCAGGTCAGCTGGCTTTTGACTTTTTTTATTATATGATATGTACAGCTTTCTTTGCAGATCTTCATCAAGAGTGTGTAGAATTTTGGAGGGCACTGTATACTGCAGGGGTGTCCAGGTTTTTGTTTTAGCCCAGCACTAAGACGACTGATTCTAAATATCAAGGTCTTGATTGAAGACCATGATTAGTTAAATAGTTAAATCTGGTGTTGTAGTGCTGGGGCCTCATTTATAAAAATGTTCTTAGATTTAAACTTGAACTTAGTCTTAAGATCATTTCTGACTGTGTGCTTACGTTCGATTCATAAAAGATACTGAGCATAAAAAACCTTGCTTACGCAGGTTTTAAGAAGCCCATTTGTAACTTACGCACCTGTGATCTATAAATCTTGAATTAACTTAAAATTGACGGCATCTGAACATGCCTTACAATCAGCAATTTTCATGGCCCAAAAGAGAAAAGCAAACTTTTGGAAGAAGAGATCACGGCGATGGTAGAAAAGATTGAAGACAGGCACCACGTATTATTCGGTGGACAAAATAGTGGGTTAATTAATTCCTCACACTTTTAATTGATAATTCCTATTAAATTGTTCATAAAGCTAATGCAAAGTTCACCACAGGCTTGGTTGCATATGCGTCCCAAACACCCCTACAGAACCAGCAGGAAAATCACTTACATCAAGTCTAGACTTTGCGTAGAGATAAGGTAATTTCCACGTCAAAGTAAGGTTTTATAAATAACTACTTTTACGTGGTTTTCTGCATAAGTCATACTTAAGATCAAAACTGATCGTAAGTCCGTTTTATAAATGAGGCCCCTGGGCTAAAACAAAAACCTGCACCCACACCGCCCCTTTTTCGCATGAGATTGGACACGGCTGGTACACAGAAAATTAGCTCCTTCGTGAATCTCACAGACTCATTGCATTGTATACATGCCGCTGCTCTGATATGAAAATGGAAATGTGCTTGACCTTGTGGGGCAGCGGAGAAGCAGCATACGGTGAATAATTGTGCATCTGTGCAGAAAGCAACAGCTCCGAACGGACGACCTACACACCCCTCCGATGTCGCAGGCGCGTTCGCGGCGACGGCGCGACGTTACGGGTGCATTATTTATCTGGCCGACGCTCTTATTCAGAGTGGGTTACGGGGTCGTCGTGGCAACTTACATGTTGCGTATGTCAAGTGAGCACGAAGAACAAGAACGCTGGTATTGAGCAGCACAGTGGCGCGGCTTGTATATTTCATGACCGCAGTCTGTCGTAAGCATTTTCCGAGTGCTTAAAATGATCACGAGAGAAGGCATTATGTTCACGGAGCTTAAATGTTGTGCCTGGCGATGATCCACGAGATCAGCGTCACCGTGTGTCAGTCTAATGTATACAAAGTGCCTAACAATGGTGTGTGGCTCTGCTCACGCCTGGAAGGCATTGCTTTTGATCTGTCACTTGAATAACCTTTAGAGCTCACAAATACGTGTACAATGTCACGTCTCTTTTATACAGTGTGCGGATTGCTGTTGGCTCCGGTACAGTCACATGATGGGCTAACCATACTGCTTACAGGGGGGGAAAAAAATAACATTGAGGCACTAGAATGTTTCTGCTCCACTGTCAGCTACAGCACGTAACCTTTAAAAACCCAGCACTGAGAATTGGATTATCTTCTCTGAAAGATGCTAGTAGGTCACAATGCAGTGCACAAATTCATACTGGCTAAAAAACCAGCACTGACAGCCTCACAGAATAATATAATTATTTATATTTTACTGGTACATCTTGGTTTGGAAACCTGCGAGGGAGCAAGCAACCTCCAACGCTTATGTGAATAATTTTATATAATAAACAAATAAACAAACAAATAAACGGAGCGGCATGGGGGTGCTGTGGATAGCAAGATGGTCCCGGGTTCAAATTCTGCCCGGGGTCTTTCTACGTGCTGTTTGCATCTCCCTGTGTCCGCAGGTGTGCGCCCTGCGATGGATTGGCGACCTGTGTCCAAGGGTGTATTCCTGCCTTTTGCTCAAAGCATGCTGGGATAGGCTCCAGCAGCCCCCCCCCCCCCGCGACCCTGACCAGGAAAATGCGGGTTAGATAATGGAGGTATGGATGAAATAAATAAGGCGGCGCTGGCTTTTTTGACCTCGTTCTACAGTGCACTGACCTACTCTACAGCACATTTTAGTCAGGGCTTCATACAGGATATCGTACTCCATACAGCCATATCAGGGGTTGCAGTATATCACCATGGGGCTGTAAAAGTCCCAGGCAAAACCTCATCAAAATGAAAAACATACTTTCTCTTTTCAGAATATTTGGTTTATATTAACGTTTTACAATAGCACGTTTTTTAAGACATTAAAATAAACCTTGTGTGGTTTACACGTCATTTGGCCATATATTACGTTCCTTTTTACGTCCAATTTACGTGTCCATAAACAGCTGCGCGTTTTATATATTTATGATATATGACATCATTAAGTCGATGCGCTTCTGTGTAGGGTCGTGTTGTTCCACGGTGCCCAGGCTGCCTCGCGTCCGGCAGTGGGAGTCTCAATGATGAACCGCTCTGAGGCGGAAAAAAAGGTTTACACGCCACGCATGATCACATGATCACAGGCGCTGTTCTACAGCGCCGCTAGCCAACCCGGACTTAGTTTCACCCTTCACTGATTTGCGAAATTTGAGTTTTAGCATCGACGTGTACGCGCGCGAGCGTTGTTACGATCGAAAGGGGAAGCCGCGCCCAGCGGGGGGGGGGAAGTAGAGTCGGGTCGTCGCGTTCCCTGCCCCTCGTCTCGGCCGCGCGACTTCTGCTCGACGTCCCCCCCGCCGTCAACCGTCGCTGACGGCTTCCTTCCAGAGACCGCGCCGCCGCCGCCGCCGCCGCCGCCCCCGCCGCCGCCGCCGCCGCTCTCCCTCCCAGACGCTGTCGCCGGCTGGAATTACACCTGTCTGTCACAGTCGCCGGGCGTTGCTAATCGCTCGGGATCCTCCCGAAATCCCACTGGGTGTTGGGAAACTAAAGCCAAAAGTAAACAGAGGAGTCGGGCTCTTCCCAGGGACAGTAGTTACACCTTCAGCACATAACACCACGGTAAATTAATTAGCAGCAAATATGTGCAGTTATAATAAAATCGCACCCAGGCTCTGAACACCTAACCTGACTAGGACAGGTTGCAGGGAAGGGAGGCTGGTCTTTGGGTCTAATCCAAAATTCAGGTGCCACCATTATGTGTTTCACAAGTGACTTCTACAACAGGGAAGCCCCTTCTACAGAGACGGGTCTCTCTCTCACCGTCATGTGACTCTTGACCACATCCCGACTGACGCCTCTGCACAGTGTGTTTGTCAGTGTGAGCGAGTGAACGATTCTTTGTGTTAGTACGGGCGTAGGTGTGTTTGTGTAGATTTACGGGCGTGTGGGTTTAAGTGGAAGTGTGTCTGCGTGATTGTGTGTGTATGTGTTGGCGTAGGTTTGAGTGAATGCGTTACCGTGGAGATTTGTGTGAGTGCTTATGTTTGATGGAATCTGTGTGTGTCTGTGTGTATGTGTGTTTGGGCGTGTGTGTGTCTGCGTGTATGTGTGTGTGTGTCTGCATGTATGTGTGTGCGTGTGTGCCTGCGTGTATGTGTGTGTGTGTCTGCATGTATGTGTGTGTGTGTGTGTGCCTGCGTGTATGTGTGTATGTGTGTGTCTGCGTGTATGTATGTGTGTGTGCGTGTATGTGTGTGTGTGCGTGTGTGTGTCTGCGTGTATGTATGTGCGTGCGTGTGAGTGTGAGTGAGTGTGTGTGTGAGTGTGCGTGTGAGTGTGTGTGCGTTCGTGCGAGTGTGCGTGCATGCGTGAGTGTGCGTGTGTGTGTCTGCGTGTATGTATGTGCGTGCGTGTGAGTGTGTGTGTGAGTGAGTGTGTGTGTGTGTGTGTGTGTGTGTGAGTGCGTGTGAGTGTGTGTGTGAGTGAGTATGTGTGTGTGTGTGTGTGTTTGTGTGCGTGTGTGTGTGTGTTTTTGTGTGTGTGTGTGTGTGTGTGTGTTTGAGTTCATGATGTACTGTCTGAGAGTGGCTTTAATGAAGCGCAGAGCAGGCAGTTTTCGGCGGGTTCTGTTTGAGGAGAAATTGAGGATCTAGAGTTTGTGCAACCCCCCACCTCAGTTTTCCCTCAGGGGGGGCCGGACGAGGGGAACGGGGGTAAACCATCCCCAGTTACTCAATTTCGCCTGGCACAGAGACCGCTTACTCACGATGAGACATGTCACAAAGAGTACTAGTTCTCTATGGTGTCTGCTCTATTAAAGATTATTTCACAACACTGAACAATAGAATACTATTGCAATAAAAGCGAGACAGAAAATAGGATCTATTAAATCTTTAAAGGACGTACATATTTCACATCCTTGTAGTAAATACTGCATAAATACACAGTACGAGACAGCACAGGAGAGAGTACGCGGTGTATGAATCATTAATGCCCGTAGAGAAGAAACTCACTGATGTGCTCAGTGCTCGATGAAGCAAAACCACTGCTCTGAATTACATCGCAAAACAACACAGTCATATTAGATTGTGGCGTGAAGCCACTGGAAACACGCAAAAAAAAAAAAAAAACTTTATTGATTTTCCATTTAGGACTTTGGGAAAGACGGATTAAGATTCAGAGGACGGGGCCGGGGCTGTCTGAATCCTGCACTGAGCTGAGCTGAGCTGAGTTGATTTGAGCTGAGCTGAGCTGAGCTGAGTGGAGCTGAGTTGAATTGAGCTGAACTGAGCTGAGCTGAGTGGAGCTGAGTTGAATTGAGCTGAACTGAGCTGAGCTGAGTGGAGCTGAGTTGAGCTGGGCTGGGCTGGGCTGGGCTGAGCTGAGCTGAGCTGAGCTGAGCTGAGCTGAGTTGATTTGAGCTGAGCTGAGCTGAGCTGAGTGGAGCTGAGTTGAATTGAGCTGAACTGAGCTGAGTTGAGCTGAGCTGAGTGGAGCTGAGTTGAATTGAGCTGAACTGAGCTGAGCTGAGTGGAGCTGAGTTGAATTGAGCTGAACTGAGCTGAGTTGAGCTGGGCTGGGCTGGGCTGAGCTGAGCTGAGCTGAGCTGAGCTGAGCTGGGCTGAGTTGAGCTGAGCTGAGTGGAGCTGAGTTGAATTGAGCTGAGCTGAGTTGAGCTGAGCTGAGCTGAGTGGAGCTGAGTTGAATTGAGCTGAACTGAGCTGAGTTGAGCTGGGCTGGGCTGAGCTGAGCTGAGCTGAGTTGAGTTGAGCTGAGCTGAGCTGAGCTGAGCTGATCTGAGCTGGGCTGGGCTGAGCTGAGCTGAGCTGAGCTGGGCTGGGCTGGGCTGGGCTGGGCTGGGCTGAGCTGAGCTGGGCTGGGGTGGGCTGAGCTGAGCTGAGCTGAGTTGACCTGAGCTGGGATGGGCTGGGCTGAGCTGAGCTGAGCTGAGTTTAGACAGGGCAAACATTAGAACAAACTTGAGATAGCAATACAGATGTTCTCAGACCAACTCCCCCCTCAGCTCAAACGGCAGCTCGGAGTCTCCCATGGGAAGGCGAGGCTCGGTCACAGCATCGTGAGCCCTGATTGGTGGCTCCAGATCAGTCGCTGCCCTTGCTCTTCTCTGATAGGCTCCCTGTGGAAACTGATGCAGGGTGAGTTTAAAAAAATAAAAATTAAAAAAAGTAATGAGGTTAACTGTAACTGAGGCTACATTTACAATTCAAATTGGCCGACTAATAAAAAAAATCTTGTTAAGTACGGGAGGAGATAAAGATATAATTAATTTTATGCACATACTACTTTCCACAGACCTGCTGGGTAGATTCTTGTCGTTCCCACGTTATCGGCTCTGTGTGGCTGGGGTAAAGCAAGGCCGACGCAGGGGGGAGAGGCACCCCTCCCAAATCTTCATACATTCCCCAGTCCATCACGTCCTCGTAGATGTGAGCCCCTGGACCCGTCCTGTACCCCCCATCTTAAAGGCACAGGCATGAAGAACAGGTCAGGTGAACGACGTCGGCCATTTTTTTTGTCGCACAGATTTTTGGAAGATGCAGAATGTGATTCCCCTCTGCTCTCCCTACCTCGGTCATCAGGTCCTTCCGGGTGGGGGTAGAGAGTGGGGTGGAAGTCGCCGGTGGGGTAGTAGTAGTGCGCACTGTCCTGGGGTGCCATGGGGAGGACACAAACGACCATGAGCAATGCCGACTGGAATGTATGTCCAGGTCCTGTGCATCGTAGCCACTCCATATCCATCTAACTCTCCACCCACCTCCACCCTTCTCCACCCTCCTCCTCCCTCCTCTACCCTTCTCCACCCTCCTCCACCTGTGCGCCAATGTACAGCCAGCTATGTGGTCTGTCCCTTCCCCTCAGCATGTCAGCATTACACCAGTTCAACTCCAACCTTCACAACCAAGCTCACTCAGGCCCCGCCCACATTATGACCACACCCACCCTGGACCACCCACATCCCACCTCCACCAGGCTACCCCAGCCCTGGTCAAGGCCCACCCTGGACCACCCACATCCCACCTCCACCAGGCTACCCTAGCCCTGGTCAGGGCCCAACCTGGACCACCCACATCCCACGTCCACCAGGCTACCCCAGCCCTGGTCAAGGCCCACCCTGGACCACCCACATCCCACGTCCACCAGGCTAAACTAGCCCTGGTCAGGGCCCAACCTGGACCACCCACCTCCCACCTCCACCAGACTACCCTAGCCCTGGTCAAGGCCCACCCCGGACCACCCACATCCCACCTCCACCAGGCTACCCCAGCCCTGGTCAAGGCCCACCCGGACCACCCACATCCCACCTCCACCAGGCTACCCCAGCCCTGGTCAAGGCCCACCCTGGACCACCCACATCCCACCTCCACCAGGCTACCCCAGCCCTGGAATCCACCTACATCCCAGCCCCAGCCCCAACCCCTAGCTGCACCCTAGCCCCGCCGCCTTTTTGGGCCTCTCACCCCTCCGTAGCTCTCGTAGACGTTGCTCTCGGACTCCGAGCCGCTGTCCACCAGCAGGGTGCGCCGAGCGGCTGTGTTGACCAGCTCTCCTCTCTCGTACCGGTTCAGCCCGCTCACCGAGGACCTGCTGCACAGGTGATCGGTCAGGGCCCAGACAACGCTGCCCAACCCGCACCTGTCCGTCAGCCCGACGGTCCAGTCAGACTCACTCCCAGAAAAATGGGCGGGCCTTTAAAGTCATGAAACAGTGGGAGGCTGCCGGCCGTGTTCAAATAGAGCGCTTGTGCAACAGGCCGCTCCGCCTCTTTTGTACCCAGTAAGCCACCGTAGCTGTTTGGGCCGCGTGTCTGTCTTGAGGCAGAAAAGTGCCGTTTAAGATACTTAATGTGGATTTCGCAGCGGCTGTTTACCAAACAAGCCTGACTCAGAAAGCAGATTAGACTGACTCACCTCTCCTCATCACTCTTCTTCTCCTCCTCCAAGCTACTGCTCGCACCCCCTGGGAAGGAGAAAGAGAGAGAAAGAAGGGGATTAAGAGGGGAGGGGAACAGCATAAACAGAAAAGAAAAAGCTGGAGAGAGGAGGGAGGGAGAAAGGGAGACTCGGATAGATAGAGGCACAGAAAATGCAGGCGAAGTGAAGAGATGGGAGGGAGAATGAGAGTTCGAGAGCAAGCCGGGGGAGAGAGGGAGAGACAGATGGAAAGAGGGTAGACAAAAGGGATGGAGGGAGATAAGAGGAGAGACGGAGGGGGGGAGAAGTGACAGAGGCGCAGGGAGGGAGGGGGGCACAGATGGAGATATGGGAAGAGGAGAGGGTGGAATGAGGGGGAGATAAGAGACTGCAGTGGAAGGCAGATGTGACAGTCACATTAAAATTCAGGCACTTTCCTCCCACCCCCCCCTACCCCCCCCCCCCCCCCCCCCCCCCAGCGCGCGGTGCGCTACACGCTCGCCCAGCAGAAGAGCTCTGAGACACCCCCCCCCCCCCCCCCCCCCCGTGTTGACAGGGCGAGGCGTTAGCATCTGCGCCAGCGCCTCGCATTCACCTGTCAGGCTCCGCCCCTTCCTCCTCCTGAGTCCCAGGAAGCAGCCCAGCACCGCGTTGAGCACCAGCAAGACTCCGCCCACCACCGACAGCGCCACCACGACAGCCGGCGCCTCGCCGAAGGATTCTGGGACACAAGCGGACTGAGATCAGGTAGCTTGCATTCGTGAAGCATCTGAAAGTCGGATTAACTGATCTGGGACCAGTTTTGCTGTCTAGCCCACACAGGATGAAGGGTAAGGCTATGATACGGAGCAGGGAAAACCTGACCCCAAATCAGCACTCCCACCGGGAGATGATTTATGAATGCAGTCCAAGAACTCAATATGTTAGTCCAGGTACACTTTGATGGCATCGCTAAATATAAGAGGAGCATAAGGACAGATAACAAAACTGCAGTAAAACAAGAATTGCGGTGGCCATCCGACTTATTTCACAATACTCCCCAGGTAATGAATAACAGCATCACAGTGAAAATTAATCCATTACCAGACGCCATTAACATCATTACTGAAGCGTGTCAACATATGGCGCTTTTAAAAAGCGCGCTGAGGTGGTTTTCTTAATTGAAGTTGCCATACGAATGAGCCGCCTCACACATCACCTATGGACATTTCCGGAACTCAGCGGTGCATACCTGTAGCGCCTTCATCGTCTCCCGGTGAGTCATCCTCTTCGTCGGGGTCTAAAACTTCAGGCGGACAGAAGACGGTGGAAGGGTTAGGGGGAGGTGCGGCTGTCAGCGTGGACGTGCGGCCATGGGGTAATTTAGTGTGAGCAAAGTCGGGTATTCAGTGAAGCGTCTCCTGTGTTTACTGTAGCTGTCAGCTACACGGGCTCGTATAATGAGCAGGAATCTTTCTCAAACCGAGTCTGGGGACTGATAACACCTCCCCACTTACAGAAAAGAGACTCCTTAATCTCTGTCTGATTTTGCTCGCCTGGTTCATTAAAAATGCTTTAAATGTTTAAAGCCTGACATTTACAAACCTGTTAATCATTTAGGGTTGATTAACTCTTTCCCTGGCTGGTGAGCTACGCTTTGTTGCAGTGGGTGAAAATGCAAAAAAAAAAAAAAAAGGAAAAAAAGTCTGCTATACACTGACCCCTGGTGGTGACTTTGAGTACTGCGTTGTTGTCGGCATACTGGCTCTCTCCCATGGCATTGATGGCGTTGACGGAGAAGTTGTAGGTGGTGCCAGGGGAGAGTCCGCTGACGGTGAAAGTGGTGTCCCTGGGTGGGAAGACGTCCACGTACAGGGAGCTGGCCGAATCTGCCCAGCGATACCTGCCAAACACAACGATGCCAAGGCGTGTGTGAGAGGGGAGAGCGCAGCTACGCGAAAGCAGAAATGATCAGCTTAGCCTCCCCACCTCTCGTGCGCGCCAAAGTCCAGAGGATATCATTATTTTTCAAAGTCCTGACACAAGCCGCACGGCTCCAGAGTTGATCTTTGACCCCCCCCCCCCACCTCCCCCGCTCCCCCCCACCCTGAACCCTCACCTGACACGGAACCTCTGCTGCGAACCCCCGTCAAACCCAGCGGTCCACTGCAGCGTGACCGTGCGGCGGCTGACACTGACCAGCCGCAGCTCCGATGGAGGGTCTGGGTGACCTGAGAGAGAGAGGGAGAGAGAGAGAGAGGGAGAGAGAGAGAGAGAGAGAGAGAGAGAGAGAGAGAGAGAGAGGAGAGGAGAGGGAGAGAGAGGAGAGAGAGAGAGGGAGAGGAGAGGGGAGAGGGAGGGAGAGAGAGAGAGAGGGAGAGAGAGAGAGAGAGAGAGAGAGGGAGAGAGAGAGAGAGAGAGAGAGGGAGAGAGAGAGATATTTGATTTTAAAACTGCTCGTATTGGGGCATAGTTCAAAAACTGAAATTACAGCATTTCAAAGAACAACAACAAAAAAAAAAAAACAACCAAAAACAAAAAACAAACCCAAACAACCCCCAGAGGATGAGAACGAGAGAGAGAGGCAGAGGCAGAGAGAGAGACAGAGATGGAGAGAGAGAGGCAGAGAGACAGAGACAGAGAGAGATTGAGACACAGAGTGATAGAGATGGAGAGTTAATTTAGAAAATAACTAAATGCTTTCAATAGTTCTGCCCTTCTATTAGTTTTTTATATATATAGTGCTTTTGAAATACTACTGTATGTATTTCATAAAGCATATTGGGTAACACTTTATTTGAAGAGGGTATGCATAAAGAATACATGACAACTGACATAAATAAATGACCATTTTGTAAATGACTGCTCTACAGGGTCATTGTGTCACTTTCAATATCAAATGGACATCATCCTTTATGCCAAGCGACACAGTCATCAGCGGACATGTACTGTCATACTGATATGTTATAACACTTTTTCAATATCAAAACTACAGTGTACTTTATGACAACTGACATTGCCATTCTGTGTGTTCCTCATTAGGCCAACATGACATAAGGGGTGGGACTTTTGCAAGGGGCAGAGGGGGAGAAAGAAAGAATTCCAACCAATATGGCCGCTCCTTTAATCGAGTGGTTTCAGAAGGCCGGACAAAGCATTGACATGGAAATCAAATATTAAATTTTTCCGCTTTCCTTGAGGTTCCAATTTTCTCATTAATTTGAAGTACCTTGTGTACTTCATTCTGAACGTCCAGCCGTCTACTGCGCGCTCTTGACCATGTTCTACCCCAGAGATAAACAGAAGCAGAGAAAGGGAGAAAAAAGAAAGAAAGAAGAAGGTTGGGCGGAAGGGGGGGGGGGGGGGGGGGGGGGGTTTATGGGGCAACAGTGTGTCGTAAAACGCGGCAAGCCCTCCGCTCGAGTTACCGGTACCTTACGCATTTGAACCCTGTGTGTGGGTGGGGGGGGGGGGGGGGGGTGGGGGGGGGGGAGACTGTTGATACCCCTTTACCAGATTATTCCTAAAATCAGGCTGAACAATTGGATTTGAGAGCGAGACAGAGAGAGAGAAAGAGAGAGAGAGAGAGAGTAGAGAGGGAGCAAGAGACAGAGAGGTATAGAGAGGGGAGGTAGAGACAGAGAGGTAGAGAAGAAAGAGAGAAAGAGAGAGAGAGAGACAGAGAGGGAGAGGTAGAGACAGAGAGGTAGAGAGAGAGAGAGAGAGAGAGAGAGAGAGAGAGAGAGGTAGAGACCGTGAGTAGAGAGATCGGAGAGAGAGTGAGAGGTGCAGAGAGTAGGTAGAGAGAGAGAGAGAGAGAGGAGCCGTGAGTATCGGAGGAGAAAGTGACCTGCGAGTGAATGGGCTCATGACCGAGAGTGTGTGCGGTCCATGCAGGGTAAAGGTGAACCACAACACCTCACAGAAATGACTGACCTATTTACTCTACTCCAAACACCACCCCCAACACACATACACACACACACTCACACACACACGAACGAACACATACACAAGCACGCACACGAACACACACAAGCACACGCACGTCCAAGCATGGCCATGCACACACACACACGCACGCACACAAGAATGCGCACACGCACACACACACACATGCATACACACACACAAGCACACGTACGCACGCACACACACATACGCGCGCACACATGCATACACACACACGAACACACACAAGCACACGTACGCACGCACACATACGCACGCACACATGCATACACACACACGAACACACACAAGCACACGTACGCACGCACACACACATACGCACGCACACATGCACACACACACACGCACACACACATACGCACGCGTACGCACGCACACACACACACACACATTCACACCTCCCAAGAAAACCCAAACGCAGCCCTGATAACACCCGGGAAATGGAGGAAAAGCACTTTTGCGGCAGACCTGGGATTAGTCTCATTTCTGTTGCCCGTGCGGCGCCTTTAAATCCAAACAGGAACGTCGGCGAAGGAAAGTGCATTTCTCTCCAGCCCCTCTGATGATAAGAAGCATATATAATTTACTATTACTGCGTCAGATTAATTATGAATATTCGCAGCGGTAAAAACAGCGAGAATATTGGATTGTATTTCACGGTTTTTATGGTAAACACTAAACGTGTCTGCCAGGGGCCGCGAGGCATGCTGGGACAGGGGCTCAGAGATGGCGCGGGGATGCTAATTTCACAGCCAGAGGGCAGTGCAATGGGGGCAGAGCACAGAGAAGCATTTCAGAGCGTCGTTATCCGCCGAACGGCGGCGGCGGCGCAGGGGCCAGGCCGAGGAGGGCGAGGACGCCGCTCCCCCCCCCCGCTGCCCTGCACCCCCGCCCCGCTCCCCCGCCCCGCACCCCCGCCCCGGAGCCCAGGCGGGTAACCATGGCGCCCGACGCCAGGCCAACGCGCGTCACGCCACCGTAGAGCGGCGGTACCTGCGCTCCGTCCCCCCCCCCCCCCCCCCCCCCCGTCCCGTCCCGTCCCCCCCCCGTGCCCCCCTGCTCGGCCCTGCCGAAGTTCGCTCGAAAACAAAAACTGGGGGGGGGAAAAAAAAAAGGATCAACAGCACCGCGCTCTCGCCGGCCGGGTTTGGAACGGGGAGGGGAGATGGCGGCGTGAGCCGCTGCCACAGCTGTTTATTCCCCAATTAATTTATTTATAAAGCGCGGCGGCGCCGCCGCGAGACCCCGCCGGCTGTCTGCGGCCAGACGGCCCTCCTCTGCTCCCGGCGCAGGAGCGGGCTGCCGGGCGGGCTGAGCGAGCCGAGCGCGGCAAACAAAGCCCGGCGCGCACGCGTTGTCATGGAAATTGGGACTGTTCTCTTTTCTCTATGTAGAGCGCTGGCCGAGCTCCAAGCGAGTGTCTCTTCGACACCGTCCAATGGCAGGCCCCCCCGCTTCCCACGCAAACGAGACACCCAAATCACCAGCAACTGATTAGTCTCCCCTCGCAGATTTAGATCCTTTTCTCTATAAATAAACGTTGTTTTGAAACATGTCTCTGGCCTCCTCTCTCTCTCTCTCTCTCTCTTTCTCTCTCTCGCTCTCTCTTTATCTCTCTGCTTGCTTCCACCCTTGCCCTCTCTCCCTCTCTTCCTTCTCCCCCCCTCCCTTTTTCTACATCCCTCTCAAATTCACCCTCTTTTTCTCTCCCTCATCTGTCACCCTTTCCTCTCTTCTCTATATCGCTCCCCCCCTCTTCTTTCTCCCTCTTCTTTTCTCTTTTCCTTCTAAATTCAACCCAATGCTGCTGCACTGGCAGGACAGCCATGCTGATAGGGTGAAATCATGCAGAACACATGTGCAGTATGAAATATAAATATGTAACTCTGACTTAAGTCAAGCACTACTATACACACAACACTATTTTTTTCTCTCTCCCTTCTTTCCCTTTCTCCTCCTCTCTTCTCTGTCTCTCCTCACTGTCACTCTCTTCCCTTCTATCCCTCTCTTTCTACCATCACTCTCTTCACCTCTATCTCCCTCTTTGCTCTTATCGCTCTCTGAATTTGTCTTCTCTTCCTCTCTCCTCCCATCACTCTCTAACTTCCTCCTCTCTCCCTCTTTCAAAGACTTCTCCTCTTCCTCTCCACTGGGTCACCCCTCCCTCTATTGTCCCTCACCTCCCTGTCTCCCTCTAGCCCTTTTTTCTCTCCCTCCCTCCCTCCTCTAGCCTTCTTTTCTCTCCCTACCCCTCTTTTCTCTTCCTCCCTCCCTCTCTCCCTCCCTCACCTCTCTCTCCCTCCCTCCCCCTACCCCTCTCTTCCCCCCACGCCTCCCTCCCTCCCCCCACCCCTACCCCTCTCTTCCCCCCACGCCTCCCTCCCTCCCCCCACCCCTCTCTCTCTCCCTCCCTCCCTCCCTCCCCCCACCCCTCCCTCCCTCCCTCTCTTCCCCCCACCCCTCCATCCCTCGCTCCCTCCTTCCCCTCCCGTACTGGTGCTGAGCAGCTGGATGAGCAGCTGATCCTCCCCCAGGCTGTTCCGGGCCGTGCAGGTGAAGTTGGCGTAGTCCAGAGCCGCGCTCACGTTCACCACGGTGACCGTGCTGGTGTGGACCGCCCCCTCCCTCACCGTCCGCTCCCGGTACCTGTGGCAAACGGGGGGGGGGGGGAGAGACTCGGACCGAACCCCGACAGAGCAGCGAGCCTGGCGGCCGTCCCGAATTCATTAAGCCTCTTTCTGGAACGCTGACTGCTACAGCTCACGCATTTACTCTGCGTCCTTTCTTTACGGTACAGCGCTGAGATGCCAACGTCCATACACAGCGCTAAACGTGTGCTCTGGTTTTCATTATGGCTGTAATCCTTGTGTTGTAGTGTTTTTTTTTGTTTTTTTTTGTGTGTGATGCTGAACAGCACGCACCTGGAGAGAAGACTGGGGCGATCCTCCTTCTCGCTGAGATCCATGGGCACCCCGTTTTTGGCCCAGGAGAACTCCACCTTGGGGACCCCCTCGGCCTGGCAGGCCACGTCGGCCGTGCTGCTCCCGTCGCCGCGGCTCGCCACCTTGCGCCACTGCGCCCCCTTCTGGATCACCGGCTGAACTGCAGAAAAGAGGGCCCAAACACAGCCATTCTGCCGACCACAAACGGAATGCGATCTCACTGCCCCCCCGCTCGGTCCCATTGACCCCCCCCCCCCCCCCCCCCCCAATTCACACCGCACCCCGACCAGAGGCCTCCTTCACCTCAGCTGCACCCCCCTCTCCATCACCAGTCACAGATGAGTCGATGATTGAATGTCCCGAAACGGTCACCTTGAGGTGGCTGGCACTTGGACAGACCGGGATGGTGTAATGGAGGTGGTTAGAGGGTGACGGAGAGGGCTGATAACACCGAGTCTGAGCGCTGTACAAGCAGCCCCTCTCTCAGAGGTAAACGCATTCGCGTCCCTGTCCGACGTGGCTCGGGAACATAAAGCTTTGTGTGTTTCTCTGTCGGGCATCTACGCGCAATAAACTGTCATTCCTTTGAGCTACTTCTGTGTCAGTAGCACAGCTTTTGTAGCAAATATCAATCTGTGCCTGAGTCTAAAAAAAAACCAAAAGTGGCAAATATGCTGCAGCAACTGGCTTTGAGATTAATGACATGAGAAAGTACCTTCTGAGGTTCACAAGTCCCACTTAACCACGTTAGGCAGATAGTGTTCCTTTACAACGTTTCATATCTTGGCCATTATTATTAGAAATATGATATTTCCTGAAATTTATTGATAAGCAATGGTGATAATTCCAGAAAGTCCCTCTAGCAGAGATAGTGGGGAAAATCAGGGGTTCTGGTAGCTTGCCGTCCACCTGGGGAAGGCAGATCAGTAATACACACTCACAGCGCACTACCAGTCGGACCTCCGCGCTGGCAGGGGGCGCTATGCCGTTGTCCACCGTGCACCTGTAGCGGCCGCTGTGGGAGCGGGCGACCTCGGGGATGGTCAGCCGACCGGTGGCCTCGTCCTCACTCTCCGACCCCGGGAGGGCGTCGTCTTCCTCCCCCTGAGAGAGAGAGAGAAAGACCACAGAGCAAGAAGAACAGGAAGCAGCAGGCCGCGTTTCCTGCTCGGTAAAACGGAGCGGGGGAAGCAGCGCCAGGAGGAAGAGCCGGGCCCCTTTAGACGCAGAGGAAAGGAAGAGAGTAACACGAGCTAACACTGACAAATGCGCACCTTAGTAACACCGCTTTAATGAAACCTATTTTTCTCGATTTATGCAGGAGACAAAGAGGGGGGCGTGGCGGCGGTAAGGCGGCTGATATATCGGCCCATTGCGCTTTGGGCGGGTGAACGATGAGCGGCGAGGGGCGAGCGGGAGAGAGGGGGGTGAAGTTAGCGGCAGGAAGCTCGCCGGAGCGACGCCGAGCACTCACCAGCCGCGCCCAGGAGAACATTCCGGAGACGGCGGGGTTGGCGTCGGCCACGCACTCCAGGTCCGCGGTCCGGCCGCGGTCCACGTACACGGGGTCCCGCGCCGCTCGCACGCCGGGGGCGTCTGGGGGAAACCGGCAAAAAATCACCACGGGTACACGCACACCACAGATACAGCGAGGCACGCGTAGAGCGGTCGGGGGTGGGGGGAGGGGGGGGGCCGTCCCGACGTGACCGGGGCGGGACTCACATTTACACCCGCGCGTTTAGGCGGCCCCTTTATATGGCCGTTCGGGTTAAGTGCCCCCCCCCCGGGGGCGTGTCAGCGGCACTTTCTCTCCATTACACACACCGCACCGCCATCCCGCTCGGGGCCGGCCAAACGTTCACCGGGGGGGGGGATGGGCGGTGGAGCGCGTCGTGACATTCCGGAACCCCAGCGCCATCAAGCCCCCATAACTTAGACGACGACGAGGGGGCTATAAAATATATGCCAATCGTTCAAATTTAAGGGAAAAGGGGGGGGCCGGTCATACTGCAGCAGCCATAATAAAAACGGCCTCTGACGAGGACAGGGGGCCATCACTGGGACGGCCTCCACGGCGATATTTCACAGAGCCGTAAAAGTATGCCTACCCTAACGGCGCTGTTAAATAAAAATAAAATAAAATGAAATAACGTTGCCGCAGCCTTGACAGAGACGAAGCGCTCGGAAAAAAAAAAAAAAAGATTGACAGGTGCGCTGAACAGGAGAAGGAAAAAAAAAAGCCCTTCGCTGAATCTGCTGGCAAACAATAGATTGTTATCATTATGGTTTATGGCTATCATTATTATCCTCATGGATTTCAGACTGCTGGTTTTTTTTTTTCGGGGGATGGGAGCGCGCTCTGTAATTGCTGATCTATGTGTGTCGTCAGCGATGCCTTTTCCAAATGCCACCCCTCCTGACTCAGAAAGCACAAACCCGACGGCACGGTCAGGACAAAAGCTGCGGAAAGACGCTGGACACCACGCAGCATATGAGAAAATGTGTGATAAATGTTCACGTGAATATATGAAAATAGCTCTTTCTGTTACAGATACATAATTTTTTTTTTTTACAAAACACACTGCAGTGAAATTTATTTATCAATATATATATAAGTCCACATATTTATAATATAAGATTTCAGTATATTCAATTTTAATAAGGGCCTGTAGGGCTACAGGACACACTGGTTTCCACGGTTACTCAGCAATAATCGATCATTGAAATTCCACAGTTACCTCACCCTGCATTGGTCTGAACTTGTTGTTACTTTGTGTGAAAAAGTTGTGCACAAAGTCCGAGCAGAGCCTGTGACTCCCCAGGACCAGGACGGCAAAATCCTGGCCCCAATTATTTTCGCTCCGTGCCGGGCTTACATAAGGATTGATCTGATTGATCTGCGCTTCTGTATTTTTGTGCCAGACTTAGTGATTTAATGAACCCCGATGTGCACTTGATCGGACATTATTTTGATAAATTAGAGAACAAAGGCTGGAGCCTGGGCTTGTATCTGAAGTGTAAAATGTGTTTACCGTGGTCTGATACGGGAATGAAAGCGTTCATTGATCAGCGAAACCTGCTGATTGCACAGTTCACTCGCCTCGGCTGTTCTCTCGGGTGTGAACGGCTTGTGGAACTTAAGTTGAGAACGAAAAACCAGCAGACCCTACAGACCTCCAGGACCCAGGAGCCCTGTCAGCATAGTTCTTAAATTTCTACGCTTTTATAGATCGGCTCGGTTGTACGTAGAGATCCACAAGGCCCCCCTGAAATTAAACAGGAACACTAAGAACTATGGAATCCTGAAATGGAACAGGAACACTAAGAACTGCAGAACCCTGAAATGGAACAGGAATGCTAAGACCCACAGAACCCTGAAATGGAACAGGAATGCTAAGAACTATGGAACGCTGAAATGGAACAGGAACACTAAGAACTATGGAACGCTGAAATGGAACAGGAACACTAAGACCCACAGAACCCTGAAATGGAACAGGCACACTAAGACCCACAGAACCCTGAAATGGAACAAGAACGCTACGAACCACAGTAGCCTGAAATGAAACAGAAACACTAAGAACTGTGGAACCCTGAAAGGGAACAGGAACACTAAGAACTGCAGTAGCCTGGGAGCGCCCCTTGTGCTGCTGGGGCAGTGTGTTGGACAGCGGGTGGTGGCGAGGTCCCTTACACTGGACGTCCAGGGTGATGGAGGTGCGGTTCTCCCCCTCGGCGTTCCGGCACACGGGCATGTACGTCCCCGCGTCCCCCCTGGTCACGTTCCAAATCTCCAGCTCCAGATCCCCGCTCCGGCGGTACCGCGGATACCCGTCTGTCGCGGGACACATCGACGCACACGTGAGTGCCCAGTACCGCCTCCGCAAGAGCGCAGGGACGCTGCGCCCCCCCCCCCCCCCCCCCCCCCCCCCCCCCCAAAACGGCAGCGGAGCTCAATGTGGGAGGCAGACCCTGAGGAGGGCGACGTAGCTCAGGCGGTAAGACCGATTGTCTGGCAGTCGGAGGGTTGCCGGTTCAAACCCCGCCCTGGGCGTGTCGAAGTGTCCTTGAGCAAGACACCTAACCCCTAACTGCTCTGGCGAATGAGAGGCATCAATTGTAAGGCGCTTTGGATAAAAGCGCTATATAAATGCAGTCCATTTACCATTTACCAGGAGGGGCTACACTCACACGAGCTAAAATGGCGTCGCTGAAATGAGAAACGTGAAATGGAAACGCTGAGGCATCACTGAAATGGAAACGCGCTTCCTATTGAGGGAGACCGAGACCCTCATCTGGGTTCCAT
>CM045883.1:90096571-90099071 GCA_025169545.1 Anguilla japonica
CCGACAGCACCTTCCTGGCCTGGTTGGTGGCTTCACAGCGGTAGGTGGCCATGTTGTCGCTGGGCTGGAGGACGAGCAGCAGATCCGAGTGACGCCCTTCTGCGACGTGACGAGCTTCTGGTTGTCACAGACAGTTTTGCCCTGTGGGGGGGGGGGGGGAGACGAGCGTGTGTACAGGGATGAGTGTGTGTAGAAGGATGAGTGTGTAGAGGGATGAGTGTGTGTACAGGGATGAGTGTGTGTACACATGCACTGAGGCAGCAACACACAGGCACTGCACAAACACAGGTACTCATGCATACACACCCACATACACACATATGCATACACACACACGCACACACAGGCACACCCATTCACACACACACACACACACACATGCACACACAGGCAGACACACCCACACACACACATATACACACACACACACACACCATACTAATGCAAGCAATCATACACACAAACACACACGCAAAGACACACACAAGTGCATGCAGACACACACACACACACACACACACTGACACACACGCAAACACAGATCCACTCTGACAGACCGCTCCCCTCTGGCAGACGGCAGAGTGGAGGAGCAGGAGCAGTGCTGATGCAGTGCAGCCTCACGGAGAGCGGCACGGCGCGGAGGCAGCCGGCGCTAACGTATGCACCATCACGCGCGCTCAGGCAAAGCAGCGCATGTTTAATACAGGAACGCCGCCCGAGCGAGGAACAGACACCTGCACTGCACTGAGACGCCGGCACACTGCGCACAGCACACAAACACTCCCCTTAAACTGAGCATAAGCACTCACCCACACACACACACACGCACGCTCACATACACACACACACGCACACACACACGCACACACACTCACACACACACACACACACAAACACTCGCCTTAAACTGAGCATAAGCACTCACTCACACACACACACACACGCACGCTCACATACACACACACACGCACACAAACACACCCTTAAACTGAGCATAAGCACTCACTCACACACACACACACACGCACGCTCACATACACACACACACGCACACACACACTCCCCTTAAACTGAGCATAAGCACTCACACACACACACACGCACGCTCACATACACACACACACGCACACAAACACACCCTTAAACTGAGCATAAGCACTCACTCACACACACACACACGCACGCTCACATACACACACACACGCACACAAACACTCCCCTTAAACCGAGCATAAGCACTCACTCACACACACACACACACGCACGCTCACATACACACACACACGCACACAAACACACCCTTAAACTGAGCATAAGCACTCACTCACACACACACACACACGCACGCTCACATACACACACACACGCACACAAAACACTCCCCTTAAACTGAGCATAAGCACTCACTCACCACACACACACACACGCACGCTCACATACACACACACACGCACACAAACACTCCCCTTAAACTGAGCATAAGCACTCACTCACACACACACACACACACACACACGCTCACATACACACACACACGCACACAAACACTCCCCTTAAACTGAGCATAAGCACTCACTCACCCACACACACACGCACGCTCACATACACACACACACGCACACAAACACTCCCCTTAAACTGAGCATAAGCACTCACTCACACACACACACACGCACGCTCACATACACACACACACGCACACAAACACTCCCCTTAAACTGAGCATAAGCACTCACTCACACACACACACACACACGCACGCTCACATACACACACACACACGCACACAAACACTCCCCTTAAACTGAGCATAAGCACTCACACACACACACACACACACACACGCACGCTCACATACACACACACACGCACACAAACACTCCCCTTAAACTGAGCATAAGCACTCACTCACACACACACACACACACGCTCACATACACACACACACGCACACAAACACACCCTTAAAACTGAGCATAAGCACTCACTCACACACACACACACGCACGCTCACATACACACACACACGACACACACACAAAACACTCCCCTTAAACTGAGCATAAGCACTCACTCCCACACACACACACACGCACGCTCACATACACACACACACGCACACAAACACTCCCCTTAAACTGAGCATAAGCACTCACTCACACAGCCCACTGCTGAAGACTGCGCAGAGCCAGCAGCATGAAACACACACACGCTCACACACACACACACACGCGCTCATACACACATACACGCTCACACACACACACACACGCTCATACACACACACACACACACAGGCTCATACACACACACACACACGCTCATATACACACACACACACACACGCTCATACACACACACACACACACATACCCACACACACGCACGCTCATACACAGGCACACACACACAAACACATACACACACACACACACACACACACAAACACAAGCACACCTGCAAGCGCACATGCAGGGACACACGCAGGTAAGCACACACA
>CM045883.1:90109071-90166571 GCA_025169545.1 Anguilla japonica
GAAACGTACCCCTGAAGAGAGACCGCTCACTGGAGAAACGTACCCCTGAAGAGAGACCGCTCACTGGAGAAACGTACCCCTGAAGTGAGAGACCTCAGCGCCTGAAAGCTCGCTGGAGAATCGTACCCCTGAAGAGAGAGACCTCAGCGCCTGAAAGCTCGCTGGAGAATCGTACCCCTGAAGAGAGAGACCTCAGCGCCTGAAAGCTCACTAGAGAAACGTACCCCTGAAGAGAGAGACCTCAGATCCTGAAAGCTCCCTGGAGAAACGTACCCCTGAAGAGAGAGACCTCAGTGCCTGAAAGAGCTCACTGGAGAAGCGTACCCCTGAAGAGAGAGACCTCAGCGCCTGAAAGCTCGCTGGAGAAACATACTCCTGAAGAGAGAGACCTCAGTGCCTGAAAGCTCGCTGGAGAAACGTACCCCTGAAGAGAGAGACCTCAGTGCCTGAAAGCTCCCGCGGTCGCCGGGGAAACGTACCCTTGAGCAGAGTGACCTCAGCGGGCGGTTTGGCGTCCGGTGCGGTGCAGGTGACCGTGTACTCCTTCCCCGCCACCCAGGGCTCCTGCGTCTCAGCCTGGATCTCCGGCTGGGACGGCGGGACTGTTCGGAGGAGGAGGACAGGAGCAGAAGCGTCGCTTAGCGGTGTCAGGAACGCCCCCCCCCCCCTCCTCCCCCCCCCACCACACACACACACACACCCCTGTCACTGTTTCATTAAAAGCCATCATATTAAACGGGGGAGCCGTGCCCCCCCCCCCCCCCCCCCCCCCCCCCCTCCAGCCGGGCCGGTGGCGCACGCCGCTGTCGGGATCGACTGAACCGTAAAACAGGAAGATTAGCGACCGGCCCGCGCCGGGCGAGCCGCGGCCCTCTGTCTCCCCCTTTCTCGCTGAAATTTAGTGCGGGCGTCAGGGCTCTGAACGCCGAGGCCCGTTTTTGCGGCGCCCGGGGGTGCGATGCGTTTAAATAATCCGGCCGACGCTTTAAGAGCTCATTTACGTTTCCAGCCCAGACCCCGGTTCCCCCCCAGGCCCCCCTCCTCGACTCGCAGGCTCGGAGTCCTCCCGCCTCCCGCCACTAAGGGGCGCTCTTGCCATTGTTGAGCCTGCAGCTGCCCTCTGCGCTGAGGCCGCGGCTTCAGGCTGATTTAAGGGAGGCAATCGGATCTGCCGGGGCGGCGATGGGCTACGGCGAGCACCGCGGAGACGCGGGAGGAGTAATGAGATGCGTTTGTTTTCGGAATCGTTGGCGTGGGCTCGCGTGCCCTGACAGCAGCCTCGCCCTCAGCCTGCTAACTGCAGCGCACCCCCCCACGCAGCAGAGCACCACTTGTTGTGCGTGAAACGCGCTCCTGCCGTACGACGCACAAGGCAAAGGACTAACGGCAGAGTAACGCACTTAAACGTTAATGTGACTGTGCCCTCTTTTTTTTCTCTCTCTCACCCTGCTTTCTTTCCTTTTTATGTTTTCTAATCTCCCCTTCCTTTCTCTCCCCCCTTTTCCTCTCCTCCCCCTCCCTCTCTTTCTGCAGAGAGGTGCGGGGAGGTGCTGTGTCCCACAGCAGCCAAGGCAAGACCATGTGACCTAAATGAGACTCACCTGAGTTGCCTCTCTTACACACTCACACACACACACACACACACACAAACATAGACACACAATCACGCGCACACATGCACACGCACGCACACACACACTCACACACACACACACACACAAACATAGACACACAATCACGCGCACACATGCACATGCACGCACGCACACACACAAGCGCGCGTGCACACACAGGACCCTGCTGCTGTGCAGGTGAGAAATAGAGAACCACATGATTCAATTCATTAGACAAATACAGATGGATGGGCACTGCAGGGAAATGAGGAGGGAAATGAGTACAAATACACACCACACACACACACACAGACCCACACACACATACACACACACACACATGCACACACACACACATACTGACCCACACACACACACACGCACACACACACACAGACCCACACACACACATACACACACACACCACACACACACACACACACACACACGTACACACACACATATACACACACACGCACACGTACACACACACACATACACACACTCACGTGCACACACACACACACGTACACACATACACATACACACAGACCCACACACACACACGTACACACACACACATACATACACACGCACACACGTACACACATACACATACACACAGACCCACACACACACACGTACACACACACACACATACACACAGACCCACACACGTACACTCACACACATACACACACACACACACGCACACACACACAGAGCCACACACACGTACACACACACATATACACACACACAGAGCCACACACACACACGTACACACACACACACACAGACCCACATACACACACGTACACACACACACATACACACACACGCACACACGTACACACATACACATACACACAGACCCACACACACACACATACACACACACACACACACGTACACTCACACACACATACACACACACACACGCACACACACACAGAGCCACACACACGTGCACACACACACACACACACACATACACACAGACCCACACACACGTACACACACACACACACATACACACACACACACACAGACCCACACACACACACGTACACACACACACGCACACGCACACACACACATACACACACACACACACACGTACACACACACAAACACAGACCCACACACAGACACACGTAAACACACACACACACGCACACAGACCCACACACACGTACACACACACACACACACACTGACCCATACACACACGCACACACACACACACACGACCCCACACACACACACACACACACACACACACACTGACCCATACACACACACAGACTGACCCACACACACATGCACAAACACACACACAAACACAAATACACTGAGCCACACAGTCACTCGCACACGCACACTGACCCATACACACACGCACACACACAATGACCCCCCCCCCCCCACACACACACACACACACATGCTCACACACTGACCCACACACACACACGCACACACACACAAATACACACAGACCCACAAACACACATACACACACACACATGCACGCACACACACACACAGTACAGAAGTAAACAGGGTATAATGTGTAGTTTACAAAAGCTGAAAATATGAACTTTCTGTACAAATTATTAGAAGCAGCACAGAAATAATACCAGTTCACATCACACACTTTATACAACTCTGTTCAAACGAACACTGATAAGAAAAAAGCCGATGGACAGATGTATAGACACAGATGACAAATACAAACAGTCTAAACAAACAGATTTTTAGTTTAAAAAAAAAAAAACCTATTTACACACACACACACACACACACACACTCGCTACCGAGGACTCAGGTGTTAGTAACGAAGCAGAAAACCATTGAAGCACCCCCATCCATCTCTCCCTGTCTCTCTCTCTCTCTCTCTCTCTCTCTCTCTCTCTCTCCATCTCTCTCTCCATCTCTTTCTCTCTAACACCCTCCTGCCCTTCTTTATTTTTTTGTGCAGAGCAAAGAAGTGGCGCAGGTGTCTTTCAAGCATGTTATACAAGGCTAAATATTTTACATAACCCCCCTCCACCCCCCCCCCCCCCCCCCCCCCCCCCCCCCCCCCCCCCCCCCCCCCCCCCCCCACTGGGCCCTCTAACGGGGCAGAAAACTGAAGCACATTAATGTTCAACGGTCTTCCCCCTCGTTCTGACCTAACCACAGGACCGCTGTGATTATTATCGGCATCTCAGGTTTGACTGTCAGGCGTCGCCAATGCACGCAAAAACTCGATGATAACTGCTGAGATAGCTGCGCTGGATATCTCTTAAACACGTTATCTTCCATGTTAGATGCACCACGTCTTTCTTAAAATCAATGGAAAACTCAATGCAATGCAGTGCATGGTCGGGATACTCAACGTTAGCACAGGTGTTATTCAGACACTCTACTATGCTAACGACAAATTTCAACACGCAGTCTTCTGCACCCTACGGCCTGAAGAAGACACCATGTCTCAAGCTGTTAGCACAACCATCTTTCTCTTTTCGTGATTGCTCTTTGATAGTCAGCACCCCGCTGTATTTTTGGGGGTGCATCCTCCCTCCCTATCAATATTCGGCGATATTAGCAACATGCTTTGGATTCAACCGTCTGAAATGATGGTGCACATCTCAGATGACCCGAAAGCAGATGAGGGCTTCATGGTCACCACTAAATCTACTGGCAGAGTAGAAATAGGCAGCCACTACCCAATAACTAATACTGGCTCTACTATCCTTATCCTCCTCAGTAAAATTTCAAGGTGAAATAACAGTCAAACATAACATTTCTGTAATTGACCATCTGTGCAAATTATGTCATTTGCGACTAATTGGAACAATAATTTTTTCGCTTGAAACTTAAGGCTCATTACATACATCTTTGGAACTAATTTCACTTATGCCTTGTAAATATATTGGTAAGTGGTAAAGACACGAACCTCACCACAGCTTTGTTAATGCGTAAACAAAACCTCAGACTACCCCGAACCTACCAGAATTACCGAAATATATCCACCACCATCCTCAGTAATAATAATAATCACCATCATCATCATCATAATCTTCATCATCATAAATATAATGGACCCCAAAGCATTAACTACAATTGTACTGTGGCATAGGCCGTAATAGTTACTGGGTTGCAGGTTCAAACCCCAGGCTGTGTCTCACTGCTGGCACCCTCAAGCGACAGGGTGTCTGCGGCCGCGTCTGTGAGCACGGGCCTGTGCCTTCGAGCCTGTGAGGAGTGCCTCGTGCAAAAACAGAGGCCGTCCCGGACGAGAAGAACTGTGGAAACACGTACAGCAAGCAGGGTCAGGTCCCCCTGTGTCCTGGCATTTCGGCAGTGCGATGGGAATCTCCAGATGGAGACGAGTCGTGGAATGGGCCAGGGGGGATCAGGATTCACCCAGAAAGGGTGTCCGTGAGGATGTTATTGTGATGGATTAGGAGCCTGCACTTGATCTAGCCGTTGCAATAATCCCCCTCCAAACCACTGCAGGCCTGGGAGAGAGAAAAAAAAAGGAAGAAAAAAACCTAGAAGTAATGCTTCCTTGATAGAAATGTCTTAAAATCTCTCTTTGTTGGCCTGCAGTGGAGGCTTATTGACATCTGCTCCCCCTCCCCCCTCCCCTCTCCTCCCCTCTCCACCCCCGGCGCTGTGTCTGGTATTAACAGGTCATCATATTGATGTGCTGGGTGGATTCAATTAAGAGACCTTCTCACACGCTACATTTTTATTTTACGTCTGCGGTTGAAGCGTTTATTTCACTGCCTTTATTTATTTGTTTTGCTTTCACTGGATTTGTAGAACAATGTTAAAGACGTCTGAGGGGCTGTGGCTATATCGGATGGGTTTTGCTTGGAAGGCCTCCGGTGGAAGTTAGTGCCAAGGCAAGCACAACAGAAGCAGAGGGAGAACGAGGGAGGCTGAGAGAGTAAAGAGAGTGAGAAAGAGACAGCGATAGAGAGAGAGAGAGAGAGAGAGAGAGGGAGGTAGAGTGAGAAAGAAAAAGGGAGAGGTAGAGAAAGAAAGGTAGAGAAACAGAGAGAAAGAGAGAGAGACAGAGATTGAGAGATAGAAAGAGAGTGTGTGATATTAAACTGGCCAAAAGCAAACACCATCATCCATCCAAACATCTGAGCATTTCCCAGGAAGCTCATAGTCCATCTGAGAAACCGGAGAAGAGCTGCATTTGGATTTGGATTGTGTGTGAGAGGAGGGAGGGGTATCATTGGAACCCCATCCCCCCCCCCCCCCCCCCACCCCCAGGCCTCTGTGCTCAGTATCTGGTGCTGCATTGACAGAGCTGCACTGTCTCCAGGCTACAGGGCCACCTCACTGTCTCCAGGTTACAGGGCCACCTCACTGTCTCCAGGCTACAGGGCCAGCTCACTGTCTCCAGGTTACAGGGCCACCTCACTGTCCCAGGTTACAGGGCTACAGGGCCACCTCACTGTCTCCAGGTTACAGGGCTACAGGGCCACCTCACTGTCCCAGGCTACAGGGCTACAGGGCCAGCTCACTGTCCCCAGTGATGGACGTGGGACTGAGCCCTGCTGCTGCAGCAGGTGTATTTAGGATCTATGGGCACGCGGGAATCGGGGCGGCTGTTTCTGGGGAGGGGGGGGGGGGGGGAGGAGGATGGGGGCTCCATTGCTTCCTCTGCATACCTCCCGCTATCCCACCCTCCCTCCCTCCCTCGCTCCACTCTTAAGATGTCAGGAAAACCTGTTCTGTTCCCATACTCCCTCAGAGAGGAGAAAGGGAGCCAGAGTGTGTCGCCACAGCAACACCCCCCCCCACCCCCACCCCCCCCCCCCCGCTTCTCCCCCAAACACACACACACACTTCTCCACTGTCACAAAGAAAAAGGGGACAGAGAGCGAGTGCAACAAGCGGAGAAGAAAAGAGTTTTTAAAGAACCTCCCCGCTCCCTGTGCATACAGAGAGAAACGAGAGAGTGGGGCTGGGAGAGAGAGAGAGAGAGAGAGAGAGAGGGAGGGGGGGGAGACAGACAGAGATGGAGGGAAGAAAGATATAGAGAGAGAGAGAGAGCGAGAGAGAGACAGAGATGGGGGAAAGAAAGAGACAGAAAGAGAGAGAGAGAGAGGGGGAGACCGAGAGAAAGAAGGGGGGTATTTGGCTGTCGTTCATTGAATGACAACAGGCAGCGTGGTATGAAGACATACAATTACACACATTCCTGCTGCAGCCTCCATCTGTGCGCTTGTCATTCTCGCCAATGCAAGGCCTGTATATCCTGATCCAGCCACTCCATCAGCCGGGCAGATGGAGCTCCCGGCACAGTCAGGGGGCTGAGAGAGAAGTCTCTATCTGCAGCAGAAGCATCGACATCCCTGAATATGCTCTTCTGCAACGGGAGCAGGAGAACGGCCCATGTTTACGCACACATGCACGCACACACACACACACACACACACACACGCACGCACGCACGCACGCACGCACGCACGCACGCACGCACGCACGCACACACACACACACACGCACATACACACACATACTCACACACACACACGCTCATACACACACACACACACACACACACACACACACACACACACGCACACACACACACGCACACACACACACACACACACACACACACGCACATACACACACATGCATGCACGCACACACACACACATACATGCAGACACGCACACAAACACAGACACACACACTGACATGCACACGTACACACACGCACACACACACACACACCCTTCCTGGCTGAGAGGATGTGTTCAAAACAATGGTAGGTAGCAGCAGACCCAGGGAGCGAACATGACAATGGCACACTTCTCGCTTTTTGTCAAAGACGATTTCCAGCGTCATCACACTCGATGGTGTTAGAGACACAGGTAATCATGTTTCAGGAACACAAAGGAAGCTTGTCTCCACAGCTTCTACAAACAATGAAGCACTGCAATCCAAGGTGCATAGAGCTTCCTGAAAGGCCCTTTGAAGTATTCACTCTTGTTCTCTGCGCTGTTGATTTTGATAGAATAGTCTGGAAGTAATTAATGTTTTTTTTTTTCTCCCTTAGATTTCTTTGACTGGAAACCCTGGGGCTCCTTGTGTTTAATTGAACATCCTCCGACCTCAAAGTCAGTATTAGAGTTTCCCGTGGGGTTTCATTCGCGATAATTATCATTATACATCATACGCATGCAGTACATTAACACACTGTTTAACATGTACAGTGGCCCTTTGCGACACAGATAGGAGCGGAAGCGTTCCTCTGTACTTGGCTCGCCCTGAGTTTCCCCTGTTGACAAACTGCTAAAATGCTTTTGTGGATTTTAATTATGACCCTGTGAAACTCCCCCCACCTCCCCCCCCCCCTCCCCACCCCCGAGAGACTGAGATAATGGTTTAACCCACTCAGCACAGTGAGGACTGCGACTTGGGAGACGAGCGCCCCGCTGGTTTCGGTCCGGCCCACTTGGCACTCGTAGGAGGAGTCGTCTTCCAGGGCCGCCTGCTCGATCCTGAGATGGTACTGCCCTAGAGTCGACGGGGAGAGAAATGACAGTTGAGATCTGAAGCGAGTCAGAGCCCGCTAATATCACAAAAACAGCCAGAGACAAGCTTGGCGGAACACTTCCTGGGGGTTTATGCATTACGGGTTATGAATTTGGCCAGAGACGTGTACACAGCCATGGAACATGCGTTTGGATGGCTCTTCACTTCACCACGACTTCCAGCTGGCTTCTATCAGCGCTATTCCGGGACTAGCCGTTCACTGATTGGACCATCCCGACCAGTCGGAAGGCGGGGCTACAGGAGGACTTTGCTCAATTTGCATGATTTATCTCTGATACAGTGTGGAGAAGTCTGCAAAGCACTCCTGCAAGAAAAGCGCTCCGAAGTTGTCGTAATTAAGACCTGCCACCTTGATCACATGGGGTCAACTGTCTAAGAAGAGGAAGGAGCCAGAGAGGCCTAGACAGTTTTATTTCACCATCTGCAAACAGCCCTCAATTATAGCAGCAGTAGGCCGAGCCTGGGAGCGGTGGGCCGCGTTCCAGCTGAGAGGACGGTCAGATTCTCAGGGGGCGCACTGACACGCCCTCTCTCGACGTTCGACCGCCTTCCCGTCTCCCGTGGGTCCTGCCGGAACCGCCCCGGCCCCTTCGGGCCCACGAGTTTTACTCGAATAGCTTACGAAAATGACTCATTCCCAAAAGTGGCCGGGCGTATCGCGCAGAGAAGCACCGCTCGCACCAGCCCCACAGTGGAGAGGTACCGCACACAGGCCCCCCGCACGCCAGGTCAAACGCACCAGCCCCACAGTGGAGGGGTACCGCACACAGGCCCGGCAGGCCAGGTCAAACGCACCAGCCCCACAGTGGAGAGGTACCGCACACAGGCTCGGCAGGCCAGGTCAAACGCACCAGCCCCACAGTGGAGGGGTACCGCACACAGGCCCCCGCACGCCAGGTCAAACGCACCAGCCCCACAGTGGAGAGGTACCGCACACAGGCCCCGCACGCCAGGTCAAACGCACCAGCCCCACAGTGGAGAGGTACCGCACACAGGCCCCCGCACGCCAGGTCAAACGCACCAGCCCCACACTGGAGGGGTACCGCACACACAGGCCCCCCGCACGCCAGGCCAAACGCACCTCTCTTCTCTTCCCCAATGATGGAGTAGCGGGGGAAGCCGGGCAGGCTGCGCTGGGGTCCCAGGAGGAGGCCGTCCTTCGCCCACTGGACCACGCCCGAGCGGCGCAACACCTCGCAGCGCAGGACCGCCGTCCCGCCCGCCTTCACCGTCACGTTTTTGGGCTGGGTCCTGAAGGCCTGCTGGGACCGCACCACACCTGGTGCAGGGGGGGGGGGGGGGGGGGGGGAGGAGGAGGGGGGGTTCATTTTAATTTCACTCTTATTCATATAGGGCAGGGCTGCCCGACCCTGTTCCTGGAGTTCTACCGTCCTGTAGGTTTTCACCCCCAACCCTCATTCAGCAGCTAGAGGTCTCGTTAAAGTGATAATTTGCCGAATCGGATGTGCCAAATTAGGGTCGAAACGAAACCGTGCAGCAGGGCAGATCTGCAGGAACGGGGTTGGGCAGCCCTGAAACAGGGCGTTTAACAAAGAATGTGTCACAGCATGATTCACAGTGTACCCTAGCCTAAAACCCCTCACAAAGCAACACGAAGCGAGGCAAAGGCAACATTGGTAAGAAAGAAAAAAAAACTCCCTAGATGGCAAACAGAAAGAAACCTTGGGAGGAACCAGACTCGAGGTGTGGCTTGGGGTGCGAGTTCATAGAGACCAGGCGTGGTCAGTGTCCGCCCGCCCGATTAGTTCGGGACGGGCTGTACAAAGCCCCTGGAGGTGGCGAGCACAGAGGAACACCCCAGTGATGAAACAAACTCTCCGTCCCTCTTCGAACCTCTCCCCTCACTACCCAACTTCCGCCGTGGTCTGAAGACTCATCTTCTCAGACTATACCTGGACTAACTACCACCACTCTGTATATTTCATTCTAAATCCCCCCCCCCCCCCCCCCCCCCTGTTCATGACACATGTTACATGTTCCCCCATCCCAGCACTTTCTGGTAATTTGTATTTGTCCTAATATTGTAGCTTGTTCTTCTGCCCAGTTGGCTTTGCAGAGGTTAGGTCAGAATAGTGTTCATTGTGTGAACTAAACTGTGTTCTTGGCTAGAAATAGCTGTACAAAATAAGTATTGTATTTTATTGAACCTGTATTTTGTAGTTGCACTTTTGTACGTCGCTTTGGATAAAAGCGTCTGCCAAATAAATGTAATGTAATGTCACATCATGGACCACAGAGAAACGCGCCATGGACCGGAGGCTGCCTGTGCCTCATCGGGCTCCAGCAAGGCAGGAGTCTCCCCGCATCAATAATTACAAGTGTGTTTTATTAATGGGGAAAATTGGACCAATTCAGCTCCGGCAAAATGAATCGATAAAGCAATTACTAAGAATGAAGACCCACCTCTGTGGGGACGTGTAGAGGAGCAACTTTAAAAAATAATAATAAACTAACAGAGGCATAAAAAGAATGCGATCGGAGACTTTATAATTAAGCTCTCCCATTTGCTCCTGTCCATCAAGGCGATGTCCGTCAGCTTCGCCCCAGTGTCCCACATTACATTACATTTTGTCCCACTAATGCAGTCCCTTCTTTAGTGAATAGCTGTGAGTAGTGGATCACAGCAACATCATCTCTAATGATGACCCTTCACACTTAAACACATGCTGAGTTCCCACACTAGGTCATGCCTCTATTAATGCCTGTAGCTTTTCTACGCTCTTCTAGATTTGGCGACAGCGGACTGCCTCCTCGGTTCAAGGTCGGCATAGTTATCGTTGCTTCGTTTGTGAAGTGAACACAGAATCTTGCGAAGCAACCAAAATGGCCTTCAGGGGAAAAAAAAGGGCTCAGTTGTACCTCCGAATTGTGCCCGATGGACAATTGAATCACGGCAGCCCCTGGGCTCCACGGAACAGTGTTCTTACTGTGGCGCCATAAACATAATGTGCGCAAAGAATGCTTTAAACAAATGGTAAATGGTAAATGGACTGCATTTACACAGCGCTTTTATCCAAAGCGCTTTACAATTGATGCCTCTCATTCGCCAGAGCAGTTAGGGGTTAGGGGTTAGGTGTCTGGCTCAAGGACACTTCGACATGCCCAGGCCGGGGTTTGAACCGGCAACCCTCCGACTGCCAGACAATTGCTCTTACCTCCTGAGCCACGTCGCCCCCGTAGAAAGCAGAAACTCTAGTCTTACCTTGAAAAAAATCTTTTTTTTTTTTTTTTTTTTTTTTTTTTGTTTGTCACCAGGAACATGCCAATATTAAGGCTGAGATAATACAGGGCTAAGCAACCTTGATTCCTCATCTCCATCCCACGTCAATAGCCCATTGATGACCCACCAGAAGGAAGTTTGAGAAATGTGTTGAGCTAAACGATGGGATGTACCAGTGGAACCAAGGAAGCCGAATGAGAATACTCTATTGTGGTTGAAGGCATATTGCCTGCATAATAGCAGCATTGTCGACCGCATATTACCCAGAAGCAGAGGGACAAAGAGGAGCCATCGGCAAGAAGTTTGCTGTGCTGACAACAGAACCATCTTGTAGACCAGCTCCAGTGATAAAGTTGACCAATCACGCGCTGGCGCTGCTGAAACAACCAATCACAATGCAGATGGACATTATTTGATACACAGACAGATGACAGTGTCGAGCTTAGAAAACAGAATTGACAAGTGGAAATCTGGGATGTTTCCAAGTCAATTACCACAGTGGAACCAACAATAGCAATTCACGTAATTGAAAACCAAACAGTTGTTCTGCTAAATAAATTGAATAAATGAAATGCAACAACTCTCGCAAGCATTTTTCTTCAGTTGATTAGTTTCAGTTCAACAGTCTTTGATAAGAAATTAAATCCCCCAGTCCATGTAGACACGTAGTCCTTTTTACCCAGGGTGAAACTTACTCTGCATCATGGTACCAGTGACAATTTTTCAGATCATCTCTACGGAATTAGAAACTTTGTCAGAAGATCAACAGATCATCCTTTATCGCTTCCCCCAGAGAAGTTCCGTGTTTTCTATGTGTACTTCGCACCTGAGGTGGGGCCAAGGGGCCAGCTTTCGGTTCTGAACCTCGGCACTGGAAGTAATGTCGCCCCCTGCTGATATCTATGATTTTCGCTCAAAAACCAAGTTTCCCCATTGGGCTTCATTCATTTTTTACTCCCACTCAAATATTGAGGTTAACTCTGTGCATTATATTAGGAAGAAAAATGACTTATTATTTTTCTGAGGTAAAATTTTTTCCTACCACAGAGACAAAGATATACATTTTTCATTTATTATTTATTATAGCCAATGTCTGCACTATCCTCGTTGTACCTGTGATGTAGGCACATGACCAAGGACACAACTGAGCATGTCCGTTGAGCGAACAAACTGTACTTCCTGGTTCTGATGTGCTCTCCATAGGTTTCTATTGGAGTCACTGTCGTACATATTATATACTCTAAGGCTCTCTACATATTATATATCGTGGTCGACTGGGCGAGTGGTTAGCTGGGTGAGTGGTCGGTTGGGCGAGTGGTCAGTTGGGGGCGTGGTCGGCTGGGAGCGTGGTTGGTTGGGAGAGTGGTCGGTTGGGAGCGTGGTTGGTTGGGAGAGTGGTCGGCTAGGAGCGTGGTTAGTTGGGGGCGTGGTTGGTTGGGTGAGTGGTTGGTTGGGAGAGTGGTCGGCTGGGTGAGTGGTCGGTTGGGAGCGTGGTCAGTTGGGCGAGTAGTCGGTTGGGAGAGTGGTCGGTTGGGCGAGCGGTCGGTTGGGCGAGCGGTCGGTTGGGAGAGTGGTTGGTTGGGAGCGTGGTCGGTTGGGAGAGTGGTCAGCTGGGTAAGTGGTTGGTTGGGAGCGTGGTCGGCTGCGCGAGTGGTTGGCTGGGAGCGTGGTCGGTTGGGTGAGTGGTCGGTTGGGAGCGTGGTCGGCTGGGTGAGTGGTCGGTTGGGAGCGTGGTCGGTTGGGAGCGTGGTCGGCTGGGTGAGTGGTCGGTTGGGAGAGTGGTCGGCTGGGTGAGTGGTCGGTTGGGAGAGTGGTCGGCTGGGTGAGTGGTCAGTTGGGAGAGTGGTCGGCTGGGAGAGTGGTCGGTTGGGAGAGTGGTCTGTTGGGAGAGTGGTTGGCTGGGAGTGTGGTCTGTTGGGAGAGTGGTCGGTTGGGAGTGTGGTCGGTTGGGAGAGTGGTCGGCTGGGTGAGTGGTCGGTTGGGAGAGTGGTCGGCTGGGTGAGTGGTCGGCTGGGAGAGTGGTCGGCTGGGTGAGTGGTCGGTTGGGAGAGTGGTCGGTTGGGAGAGTGGTCGGCTGGGTGAGTGGTCGGTTGGGAGAGTGGTCGGTTGGGAGAGTGGTCGGCTGGGAGTGTGGTCGGCTGGGTGAGTGGTCGGCTGGGTGAGTGGTCTGTTGGGAGAGTGGTCGGTTGGGAGTGTGGTCGGTTGGGAGAGTGGTCGGCTGGGTGAGTGGTCGGTTGGGGGCGTGGTCGGCTGGGAGAGTGGTCGGCTGGGTGAGTGGTCGGTTGGGGGCGTGGTCGGTTGGGAGAGTGGTCGGCTGGGTGAGTGGTTGGTTGGGAGAGTGGTCGGCTGGGAGCGTGGTCGGCTGGGAGCGTGGTCGGTTGGGAGAGTGGTCGGTTGGGAGAGTGGTCGGCTGGGAGCGTGGGAGAGGGGATGTCCACCGGCGAGATGACTCAGCGCTTTTTCCGGCATCTTAATAAGAGGAGCGGCGCCTTCCCGGACCTCCTCGCGGGAAGGACCAGAGCCAAACACGCTCCCTAAAGCTGAACACCCTCCCTAAAGCCAAACACGCTCCCTAATCGCTGGAAAAATATTGCGGCCTTGGAGCTGAAGCGTTAATTTGTTTTTACTTTCGGTTTCTTGTTTTTTGCCGTTGGGGCGCCAAAGCCGCCGCCTCCACCGCACCCCCTCCACCGCACCCCCTCCATTAGACGCAAACACACAAGCACAGACGGACAGAGACGGACACACACACCAGCGACACACACACGCTGAGACGTCACACACACCAGCGACACACACAGATGTGTCACATGTGTCACACAGATGACCCAAACACAGCTATGTACAAACAATGACATGGTAATACTGTGCTTGAACGCGCATTGGAATATAAAAACCCATACAGGCGCACATATCAAGTGTGAATGTAGTGTACTACAGCAAGGGAAAAACAGTACTGTTATTTAACAATTTTCGATTTTTTGCACACCTTTCGTTATCTCTGCCTGCAATGTGAGTTTAAACATTGCTTGTTCTGCTGAGCCTATAATAAATAAGTGAAGTTGGGGGAAACTACATTTATAAAAATTCTACGTTCTGGGTTTGTTTCGGTTCCATAAGAGCCATTCACAGATGCGTTTTACAGCATTTGATCTGATATTTGATATTTTTCTTACGCGATTCCCAGTCTTACCCCCCCCCCCCCCCCCCCCCCCCCCCCCCCCCCCACAAAAATCATTCACCATTACCGCAGTGAGGGTATTTTAATAGAATCTCTCTCTACATCTTTGGATGGCTCCACAGGCTTGACCTTAACTTTGCTTTGCAATCAGTTAACTCAGCTGGACCGGGAAGGCGCTGGATGTGATTCTTTAAGTTCATGCAGTGCGGACGTGATTCCACATATTAATGTTTCTCGCACACTTCAGCCTCGGCGATGGCCTGAGGGCTCAATCAGGTCTTTGCTATTTTTCGCTGAGCGCCCCAGAGGAAAGATCTGAAGTTTACGCGTTCGGCTTCAATCAGAACTTGTTGATCACGTCATCCCTCCGAGTTCAAAATAAACCCGGATCTTCAGTTATGCAAAACTGGAAAATTGCTCTTTGAACATTATTGCCTGATTGCCGTTGCGCAGAAGAATCCGGCAATTTGAGTCCAGATGTTTGCTTTTTTCCTCCCCCCCTCCTCCTCTCGGTTCCCCGGCCCAAACACAAACAAAAAACACAACACCAAGACCCGAAGTAATCATCCAGGGCTTTTCATTTTCAGCCTGTGCGCGAGAGAAAGCTGAAACCTCCCGTGAGCCGGTGCGAGGGAAAAAACAAAAAAAAAAACGTGTTTGTGAAAGCTTCCCTGCGCGTCCACACTGGACCCACGCAGCTCACGTAGCCCGGGTGCGTTTCCTGTTCCGCAGGGCTGCCAGTCAGGAAGGGAGGACAAAACACAAACCGTGCTGAACGGGACAGTCCTACAGAGGTGAAACAAGTCGGGTGGATGGATTTGTTTTTTATTTTAAGAAGTTTTTTTTCACACAGAGAGAGTAGTCAATGTGTGGAATAGCCTGCCAGGTAATTTAGTAGAAGAGGCAAAAACTTGGGGTTTTCTAGACCAGGCTCTAATGGTGTTAAATACTATCTAGCTTGTGGGTAATCTGAGCACTGGGTACAATTTAATTAGGAAAATGATAAGCATTGTTGGGCTGAATGGCCTGTCCTTGTCATTATGTTATGTTATGTTATGTTATGTTATGTTATGTTATGTTATGTTATGTTATGCTACGTTACGTTATGTTAGGTATCCTTTCCTCTGGACGATTAGAAGACTCCACTGACTTCAATTCTGAGCTATTTATCATGTATAATTTTAATAGACCATTCATAAAACACTGTGTTCTGGAAGACATATGAGAGAGGATTTGAGATGATGAGAAAAGCTTTCTCTGTGTCGCGAGTGCACAGGGTTTTCATTTTCCGGTGACACACAAACCCCCCCCCCCCCCCCCCCCCCCCCCCGCCCCACTGCTAACTTTGAGGAGGTTAACCCCGGCTCTCTCTCCCTAAAGTTAAATTAAACAGAGAGGGTTCCTCTCAAATCTCTTTAAGTGTCATCTCATCCACAGCCGTGTGCATAAGTGTCTGGCATACGAGCGTGTCTCTCCTAAGAACACTTTGAATAAGCTGAAGGATTTGCATGAGAGAGAGACAGAGAGAGAGAGAGAGAAAGAGATAGAGAGAGACAGAGAGAGACAGAGAGAGAGAGAGAGAGAGAGAGAGAGAGAGAGAGAGAGAGAGAGACAGAGTGAGAGAGGAGACACAGAGAGCGTTGGGCTTACCTGTTGAGCTGCTGCAGTGTTCAGAGATGACTTTTTGTCTCCGTTGTTCTCCAGAAGCTGTTCAGAGTGACTGTGGCATGTGGATGTGGGAATGCCAGGGAAGGGAGTCTCCTCTCTTCTCTCTCACTCCCTTCTCATACAGCGAAAGACGTGAACCGGAAAGGAGAGAACAGCTGACGGTTTAAAAAAATGACGTTCCCCCCCCCCCCCCCCCGCCCCCCGACACAGAAAATGCACCACTTAGAAGGTGTTCTGGGAGAGGAGCGGAATCATGTCAGAGCTGTAGTGCTTTCACATCTTTTTCTGGTTGTCTCTTAAATTATCCAAATGGTACATAAAATAATTGTGCCGTGTTTTGACAGCACTGTTCAAAGCCACGGCTTCACTGAAGCTCGCGGTTTTCCCATGATAAATCATGGAAGGGGTTTGTCCTCTCAACGGCTGACGTTGATTAACCTCCAAATACACATAGTGTGTAGATGGCACTTCAGTTGGCCGTTGCTGGCATATATGTTTATGAATTATGAATTGGCTCGAGAGTATCCCTTTTAATTTATAAGCTGAATACTCTTGTGGGCGGGGTGGGGTGGGGGATGGGGATGGGGATGGGGATGGAGGGGGGGGGGGGTTTTACTACCGAGCAGACTTCATACAGAATTCATTTTCGCCGCAGAACATTTGATTATCAAAGAATATCCAACACTTTTCCAATTACCCGCCTCTAACCGGCACGGCGGCCACCGGCGCCCGTGTGCTGCCGTGCGCTAACTCAGCTCCCGCCGTGCCGCGATGAGCCGGGCGACCCGTCAGCGGGGCCTCTCCTCTTAAACCCCGTCTCACTTCCGTTTGGGTTTTCTGAGGCGTCGATGACTCACCGCTTGGGTCGAACTGTAGACGTCCTCAGACTAAGGTCTTAGGGTAGATCTTCTCTCTCCTCAGACTAAGGTCTTACAGAAGATCTCCTCTCTACTCGGACTAAGATCTTAGGGCAGATCTCCTCTCTCCTCAGACTAAGATCTTAGGGCAGATCTCCTCTCTCCTCGGACTAAGATCTTTAGGGCAGATCTTCTCTCTCCTCAGACTAAGGTCTTAGGGCAGATCTTCTCTCTCCTCAGACTAAGATCTTAGGGCAGATCTTCTCTCTCCTCAGACTAAGATCTTAGGGCAGATCTTCTCTCTCCTCAGACTAAGATCTTAGGGCAGATCTTCTCTCTCCTCAGACTAAGGTCTTAGGGCAGATCTTCTCTCTCCTCAGACTAAGATCTTAGGGCAGATCTTCTCCCTCCTCAGATCGTCGGGGCCAGATGTAGGTTATGGTGCCGTCACGTGACCTCTAGATGTTAGGCCGCTCCCCCTGAGCAAAGTCACGTCCGGTCGAGGTACGTGGAACGTGACCGTGCTAACGTTTCCTGAATAGCGGGAGTGAATGTTTATAGGACGCCTCACCTGGATGCCGCCTCCTTACCTCCAAACACCTCACTCTTTACTGTGATTTAGAGTTAGAAGACGTTGTTTATACATTCAACAATGCTTTAGCGGTCTTGATCAAGATTGGCACACACGCTATCTAATGTGGACGTCCACTGGACGTTGACAGGAGGGCCAAGAACGACAACCCCCATTTTGACTTGGTCTGCTCTTCCCTTGTGACGTTTCTGGACGTCGCTTGCTCGCTGGGTTGCTAGCAGCTGAGTGGTCTTGGCCTAGCAGGACCAGGGACATTAAAGCAGAGTGGGCCATGGCTGAAAGGTTCATTCTGCCTGTGCAGTACTGAGCACTGAGTGGGAGTCGCATTCCCCTCCACAAACAGCAGTGTCAGCAGCACGGGAAGAGAGAGGTGGGGAATATGCACACGCAGACAGAGGAAGGGGCGGAGAGAGAGAAACAGAGGTTAGGTTAGGGATGGAGGGAGGAGGAAGCAGAGGAGTAGAAGAGAGCGAACAGGGTGGAAGACGGACATGCGAAGCGAGAAAGAAGCACGGAGGAGAGCGGGAAAAGCTAAACGGAGGAAAAGAGAGAGAACAAGAAAAGGGAGCACAAAGAGATGGAAGATGCCGGAAGAGACGGAACGGAAAACGGATGGTCTGGAAAGGGAACGAGGCAAAGCGATGAAAAAAAATGAGAATATAAAAGGAAAGTAATTAAAGAAGTGGCTGCCGGGAGTAGAGAGAGAAAAAAACGGTTTGTAATACAAAGAAAGGGACGCCAAGAAGGAATAAAGGGAGGAGAACTGGAGGAAGAAAGCAATAAGAGACGCAATAAAGAGGAGGGCGCTGGGCAGAGGGGTCAGAGGAGGCGCGGGGAGATGGGAGAGCCGCCATTTGCGCGCGAGGAGAGGGGAGGGGAGGGGGAGGGGAGGAGAGGGGAGGAGAGGGAGGTCTGGGTCGCTGTCTGAAACATGGCAACTCAAGCTGTGCTACTTGTCAAAAAAAAAAAAGAAAAAGAAGTTTAATTATGAAATGCGAGCGGCAGCTCGGAGCTGGGGGCTGAGAGAGCGCGGCTAGGCTGCTGAGAGACGCGCCGTCGCCCGACACGCGATCCCTGCCAACGCGGGACTTAACTCTTTCACCGCTCAGGGTGTAATTAGAGAAAAGCGCCCTCTGGAGGCCAAAGGGCCTGAGCGCAGCCTGGAAGGGGCAGTCAAAGCGCTTTCCAGGGACCGGAGCCAGTTCAGTAACCCCCCCCCCTTCCACCGCCCCTCCACCCCAAGCGCTGGTGACTGCTCGTGCAACCTGCTGTTTATTCGATCGCAACGTTACGTCGGCTCCGCCCCCTCTTAGGAACCCGCCCAATCTGTTGGGTTTTGTCATTTTTCATTAGTGGAAGTGGGGGGGGGAGTCAAAGGTTCTTTGGTCTTATCAATCTGGGCCTCAGAATGGGCAGGAAATCCACCCCCCCCCCCCCCCCCCCCGCCCAACTTGGATGAGGAATGAGACCGTTATCCACCACATCTGGAGATCTACAATCATCATCAGCAGCAGCTCACCCTACTGTGCAGGAACATCTGTCTCCTGCAAGCTGGCACGAGGGTCTTCCTCATTTCCTCAAACACAGCTATTACCCACACCCCCCCCCCCCCCCCAGCTCCGCCACCCCCCATGTGTGCTGCCTGGATTGGTGCATTGAGCGCCCGCACCGTCCTCCTGGCCCTCTGTCCCGGTTGAGGTAGCCCCAGCCCAAATGTTGGAGCAGGTGGGCGTCCTGCTTATCTGGCCTAAAGCAGCTTTGGAGGGCAGGGACCCTCACGCAGGACGTGCCCGCTGCCCACCCCTGTCCCCGCACGGGACAGAAGGCCTCCCACGGCACGGGGACGCCAGCTGCGGGCGCCAGATTGGGCCGGCTTTAATCCCCGTGCATAACCCGTCCTGCGCCCAAGCCGCAGAGCTGAAAGAAAGGCAGTTCCCTGGTCCCGCGATTCCGGGAGGCCGCTCCTGGTCTGCCCTTGGACCGGTCCGAGGGAGGGCGTGAAACGAGCCCCCTCCAGAGGACGTCCCACGGAGAATGTCAGACGGCATCCTACAGAGAATGTCAGATGCCATTATGCGGATTCCCAATACCATCGAGGGTCGTGCTGCAAGAGGCGTAGGTCTCTCTCTCTCTCTCTCTCTCTTTCTCTCTCTCTCTCTCTCTCTCTTTCTCTCTCTTTCTCTATTTTTCTCTCTCTGTCTTGAGAACCGCTAAAATGGGCTGGCAAATTGCATCATGGGCACTGGAGAAATGTCAGGGTCATCCTGCAGAGAAGAGGTATTCGGTTACCCCGGAAACATGCCTTTGTAATAAGTTTCAAATGAGCCAGGTGGAATGTAAAAACTCGGTCCCGATTCTTCCCATTCATCCGACTTGGTGCTCATAGTTATGCGGTGTTTTTCATACAGTCAGCTAACGGTTTTACTCTCGTTCCTACTGGCATCCCGTTCGTTAAGACAAAGCACCAATGGCAGATGCCAGAACCCTGGGCAGGGGGTGAGGGAGAGGTTGGGATTTCAAATCAGACTGATAAGATGCACAGACACATCTATGTCTATCCTCCGATATGTAATGTACACTCAATTAAATGGGTAGGGGTCAACCATTGCATTAAAGGCATACCATACAGGATTTTCATTAAGCCTTGCTGTGGTCTTTTGTGTTCACGGTCCAAAAAATCTCCTCCTCCGTCCGCTAACCCTCGACATCGGTCGTCTAGCTACCTAACGTAGCTAGCTGAACAGACAGAGCTCACGTTACTCACAGGTCCAGCGGAAAACGCCGACTCCACCTCGCCCTCTCGTCCCCTTTGCGAATCTGATTCAGATTCAAGGCCCTGTCGGCTTGCCGTTTTTGCGTCGGTGTTCCTCGTGCTTCTCCGCCTCCCGCCATCGCAGTGGCCGTCTACGGACGCTCCTCCTCCGAGCCCCGGATCAGAACGCGCGGGAAAGAGCGCCGCGCCCAGACGCGTCCCGAAACGCGTTTCAGGAGAAGAAGAAGAAGAAGAAGAAGAAACACAGGCAGAGGAGCTCGGAGACGGGCGAAGACAGAGACCGAACTTTGTCATTTCATTACATTTTCAAGGTAAAAAATCCTGCGTGAGTTATAAAGGCCGGATGAGCCTTTAAACGAGGAGTGAGGACTCAGAGCCTGGAATAGCAAGCCCTCCTGAAATGGACAGTGATGAATAAGAGCTTGTAATGAAATTCACTAAACGTCGAAGTGCTCTGTGGATCCGCGGTACATAAGTTGAGGAGGAGGGCAAGAAAAAAAAAAAAACATTTTTTCTCGCTGTGATGGAGGTCTCCTGAACCCCCGTGCATCAGCATAGCCTCTGTTTCTGAGCTCTGCTTCAGCGGTAAGTAATACTGTACGCCTTTATAATAAAGGCCTTTTAATCTTTTTCCTTCCTACCCACTCCAATACTTTATGTGTTTTTGGAACGAAGGAGCCTTGCTGGACATGGCATTGATTTTCGAGTCTGCATTTGCCCCCCCCCTACCCCCCCCCTTCTCTTTCTTCAATAAAAAACGTGTTGAGAAGGAAGAGAGGAGTAGGAAAGAAAACACAGTGTGCTGCACAGTCCACGCAAGCTTGGCTGAAAACATGATGTGATAAGGGGTGCTTTTTTTTTTTTTTTTTTTTTAAATAGAGATGGAACAGACAGATTACAAAAATGCACCCAGCTAAATCCACAAAAAAGCTCTTTGTACAAAATATACAAAGCGAACCGGAGGAGGAATAACATCTGAAAGAGCCGGCGAAACCCTAAAACAAAAGCGATTAGGTAGGGAAATGGTGGTTTAATAACATAAGCCTCCGTATCTATTATCTCTCGTCTACCGCCCACGCGCATGCACACCTCACACAGCAGATGGATTTTAGGGTCTGTTGAGGTGGGGCTATCAATCTGTCCTTTCAGAATCAATTTTAATTAACATATCAGGGATGGAAATCGCGCTAAATCCTTCCTCCATGCCCCCCCCCCCCCCCCGTCCCCCCCCCCCCCCCCCCCCGCTTGCGCTGTCTTGTCGGTTAAAAGCAGCAATGCGACACAGATCCCGGATCAAACAAACAAACAAACAAATGGAATTAGTCTGCTGACGGATTGATGCAGTCAGACATATGTAATCAAAAACTGGAATAAGGAGGGGCGGGAGGTCGGGGGAAGGGAGGGGAGGGGAGGGAGGGGAGGGGAGGGGAGGGGCGGGAGGTCGGGGGGAAGGGAGGGGAGGGGAGGGAGGGGAGGGGAGGGGAGGGGAGGGGGATTTCGAATAATAATAATTTGTTTCTGCTACGCCGCTCGCTAATCGCGGAGCGCGGCGAGCGTCTGTCGGCCGGCGGGAGCCGCGGATAGCGATCGCGGTCGCCGGGCCTTCGGCGGGAGTTGCGCCGGTTGGCGGGAGCGTTCCCGCGGGGAGCCCCGCCCCGGGCCTGGCCCCGCCCCCTGGGCCCGATGTGGGCGTCGGCCGCTGGCGAGGCGGGCGGGCGGGCGGGCAAGGCGGGGCGGGGCGGGCGGGACGGGCGGGCCGCACACCTGCACGCAGTCACAGCCGCTGAAAGGGGCCCCGGGCCCCGACAGATGGGCCCTATTGTCAGGGGAGTGGCGCGGCGGAGAGGGAGCAGAGCCGGGTGGGGGGGGGGGGGGGGGGGGGGGGGGGGGGGGGCCACTTAATAGAGTCCCCTGGAATGTCTGGATCCTCGTTTTTAATGAACCCGTGCACCAAAGGCTTAATGAAGCGTACTCCCCTTGCCAAAACACAACCCCCTAACCCCCTCACCCCCTCACCCCCCCCCCCACCCCCCTCCCACTTGACCCGGCTGAACCGCACTGCTAACACTCTTCCGGGTGGTATCCATAGCGACCCAGGCGGGACTCCGTTGGTGCGTGCCAAAGTTGGTGGAAACAAAAACAAAAAAAAAAAAGGCTTCGACTGACATCACCGAGTTGCTGCACATAATACAACAGACAGTGGTGTGTGTGTGTGTGTGTGTGTGTATATATATATATATATATATGTGTGTATGTGTGTGCGTGTTGCATATGCTGGCACAGGGGGTGGAGGTTACTGACTCTGCCTTTTTTTTTTTTTTTGCATATTCCTTCACTTCTTTGTCATCCCAAACAAAAGGGGGCGGTTGGAGAAGGCTGGTGTCCTGACAAAACCAGTCCATTTAACCAACGCCCCCCCCCAACCCCCCTTCTCCCCAAAACACACACGCACAAACCTCCCTCCTCCATCGAAAGGCAGTTTAAGTGCCCTTTGTGCGAGCCAGGGCTCGTCGTTACATAACACAAGCCCTCGCGGGGACAAAGGGCCGGGAGTGTGTGCGTTAAGGACTAATAAACAGCCTCGGCTTCTAATTAACCAGCCTTTGTTTGCGTCCTATGGCGCGGCGTAAGCTCAGCGCTCAATACGGTATGGAATGTTGGGTGTTATGCCTGCATTTACATAAGAAAAACAAAGGGTGGCACTGGGGGGGGGGGCAGGGGGGGGGGGAGAGCGGGTGTTCTCAACATCAAACAAGATTACAGCTCAGCCTGGTGAAATTTAAGAGAGCTGTATTATTCTTTCGGCTAAGAGAATGAAGCGGCCCATCAAATGGCACGGTTTCTTCCTGTTCCAAAAACCTAAACTAAACCAAACTAAACTAAACTTTTGAACTAATGGGATCCAGGTCTGAGGTCTGCGTCTCTGTGTCTGAAATTAGATGAAGGCAGAACCATCGCTGGCCGTAAAATGCTGGCAGCCAACGCAACGGCTCGTCCAATGAGCTGGCCTGGAGTCTCAGCACAGAGCACTTCTGTCACCCTGTTCTAGCACATTCTGGATGTTTCCTTGGCAATCAATGATGCCCTTTTATCCCAGCCGAATGTAGAACGAGACAGGTGAAGCAAAAAAAGATTAGGCCACTCGGCCATAAAAATGTGTTTATTATTTGTCTCCTTTTCATATTTCAGAACTTTAAATAAGATATTAAATAAGAAATGTTGTTGTATAAATAAGTTAAGCATTATTTAAATTGTAATAGCTTATAATGCAGCCTCACAGATGGTGGTCTTGTTACCAGCAAGGAAATCTAATTCAGCTGCCAAATTGCAGCATATGTATATTTTTTAAATTAACATTTCAGAATACGAAATCTTCGCATGCTTAAAACTTTTTTTAATTGCAGAATTGTCCTCAACGGTCACACCTACTCATGCTCATAACTCATCTGTCCATTCTTACAGTTAGAAGATATTTACAGGCACAGAATGAAAAACAAAGTTTTTGCATTAATTTAATTCTGGTTTATCTGCAAACATTGCTTGTCTCTCGTAGGATGGGATTGGGAGATGCTATCTTAGCTAATATTTTAGAACCACCAAATGTCCCTGCTACACACGTTACAGGCAGAGTGATCAAAGCATTTTTACCAGAATAGTTGTTAGGGTTTCCCAGAATGCACTGCAGAGGCAGCTCAAACCTGACAGCAATTTTAGATCCGGAGCTGCACTGGCAGCAGAATTCTGGGTTCTCACCAGAACACCAGAAGGAAGGCGCTGTGCATTTACAGGTACGTTTGGGGAGGGGCGGAGGTACACTAGACACCATCCATTTCAGAAACGACGCCGAGCTTATGCATTTATTCACACTCCGATGAGCCTTGGATTAGACAGAAAGTCAGCAAAAGCACTTCGGGATTCTCAGAAATCTCAAAAAAAATAAACACACACACACACACACAAAAAAAAAAACCCATGGAGGAATCTTCAATAGGCAATCAGCGGTGTTTCACGAGCGCTCAGGCCTGAGCGCGGCGGCCTAATGGCGGCATTCATTACCGCGGCTGTTATAATAAACAGACGGGGCCGGCCCGCGCCGAGAGAGCCATCGCTCGCCGAAATTAAGACCCGCCAGAAGCGAGCGGTGGCCCGGCCGCCGAGCGCCTGCCCGCCCCGAACAGGAATCCAAGCAATCAGGGTTATTCAAATCCCCCCCCCCCCTGAGCCGCGTGGACCGCCCCAGAGCAGGCAGGCGGGCGTGCTGGTGCATTGCTGATGTGGGGGGAGGGAGGGGGGGGGGTGTCAGTGCATGTGCTTACTCTGGCAGCTGTGGCCATTAGCACAGCCGAGTATGGGGGGGGGGGGGGGGGGGGGGGTGCGGTGGTGCTAACACGCACAGGGAAACTGTGAGAAGACAGGGTGAGGGATGTGGGGGATTCGGTGTGATGGTGGAGGGGGAGGTGTGGGGGGGGTGTGGGGGGGTGGGGGGGTGTGTGGGGGGGTGTTGATGAGCGCTAACAGGTCGGCATTCCTCGGCAGTCTGAGGGCTAATTGATTGGAGGGCCGGGGCACTGTGGAGAGCGTGCGTGTGTGGATGTGTGCCAGATGGTTGCAGGGTTGCGGCTGGACTAGTGTGAATGGGCCCCCTCTGTCCGCGGCTCTCCCTCTGGCTGTCAGGTGCTGTGTGGGGTCACGGCTTTTTTCTTGGGGGGGGGGGAGAGGAGGCGGGGGGCGGGGGGGGGTTTAGGGGGGGGGGTGGGGTAGGGGAGAGAGGGGAGGGGCAGGCAGTGATGCAATTTCGGCGCATGCCACAGCATTCTGCCAAACGCACACAAGACCCAGCACTGTCTTCGCCGGGGACTTTGTTGTGTTGCTAGGGAAGATTCTGAGGAGGTCCCTTTTGTGATATATTGAGGAGAGAGCTTTTTAGACCTTTTAAAAACCGAGCCTGCCACTGGAAGGAAAACTAATTATAAACGTGGAGGGTCTGTGAATCTCAGTGCCACCCAAAAAGGACCCCTCAATACTGCAGAGTTTAGTAACCATGGAGATACTCCGATAATCCTGGAAGTCTATCTTCATTCAAACCATTAATATTCAAATGAATGTAAATATTCCTTGATATCTCCGCTAAGTCTAAATTGGATCACCAACATTTATAAATATTCAAAGAAACCTTTGGTTTTGGAGAGGCATAATTATTAGGGAACTAGCTATTAAGACATTTTTATAATTGCTCGCCACGGCATTTCAACCAAAAAATTCAATCTTGGGTCAGCGTCAGAAATGCGTCAGTGTGTAAGTTCTACTGCAGTGCATATTGTAATCTTATACTTCTGCAGCTAATTTAACTCCCACAAGGTTGATACTGTAGACCCTTAAATTGAGCTTCCTCCGCAGCCCAATTCCCCATTCACTGCTAGATAACGGTAATGGAACACAGTCCATGCAGCTTGAAAGCACTCGTGCGATTGCAGAGAAACAGTCAGAACCAGTCCAACCGCGCCTTTTACAAAAGGGGAGGGGGGGGGGGGGGGGGGGGGGGGAGGCTCTCAGTCAGGTACTGATCACCAAATCTAATTTTCTCCACATAAATAATAAATAAATAAATAAAGAAAATAAAGAAAGAAAGAAAGAAAGAAATAAAGAAAGAAAGAAAGAAATAAATAAAAAATAAATAAATAAGAACCGGTTATGAACTGGTCAGAGTTTTGAACCTGATTGCATAGTTTTTTTTTGTTTTTTTGTCGTCACAGGACTGTAAGCAGGACTGGATGGATAGCTGCTCAAAGGTATTACTTTCATGATCTGTGTAACATACAAACACAGTCTGCTTCCTGCTCGTAGGGGACAGACCATGTTTGAAGGTACCCACCAGCATCCGGCCTCCGCTCAAGCTAAGCCTTACACATTCCTCCAAGTTCTCCTGCGTGAACGTGAAAAATTCCACGAGTTCGAACGCCTGTTTTTCACCGTAAAACAGGGGTTTTTTCCCACTGTAAAAAAGGAGATAAGTTTTCTTTGAGATGCTGTTATATTGTACCAAATTAACAGCCCTTCTAATGCTCATGGAATCATTTTCACAAATAGTGTTATTTGACAGTGTTCTGGGGAAAGTTTTATGGGCCAGTTGAATGCTCTGTAAAGATGTCGGTTGCTTTTTCATGCTGCGTGCTGAAAGAGAATTAAAATTGAATCACCGCACCCGTATTTTCAAATGTTTTATAGAGTACTTGCATCGAGGCTGCCGCAATCAAGCAAGTTTATGGGATTCACTTTTGTGAGGGGAGATTCTTTGCTTTCAGTGCACATTTCAAACCACATGACTTTAACAAGAAACGCTGGAATATGACCCTGTGCTCCCCCCCAACTGCTCAACATGGCTCTAGGCTATGGGCCTCAAAATTAACTGAAGGGACCTTTGTTTAAATTTTTTGCCTATGAGAAACTTGCCTGAAATAATTCAGACAAGATTGAAAGTTTCATTGTGAATGCATGAGGTGTGGTGGCGATGGGGGTGGGGGTGGGTGGTGGTGGTGGTGTGGTGATGGGAGTGGTGGTGGAATGATAGTGGTGGTGGTGATGGGGGGGTGGTGGTGGAGAGTGGTGGTGGTGGTTGTGGTGATGGGAGTGGTGATGGGGGTGGTGGTGGAGAGTGGTGGTGGTGGAATGGTGGTGATGGGGGTGGTGGTGGGTTGTGGGTGGTGATGGTGGTGGTGGTGGAATGATGGTGGTGGTGTGGTGGTGGGGGTGGTGGTGATGGTGGTGATGAGGGGTGATGGGGGTGGTGGTGATGATGGGGTGGTGGTAGGGGTGGTGGTGGTTGTGGTGATGGGAGTGGTTGTGATGGGGTGGTGGGGGTGGTGGTGGTGGTGGTGTGGTGGTGGGGTGGTGGGTGGGGTGGTGGATGTGGGGTGTGGGGGGGGGGGTGTGGGGTGGTAGTTTGTGTGGTGGTGGTGGTGATGGTGGGTGGGTGAGTGGTTGTGATGGGAGTGGTGATGGGGGTGGTGGTGGTTGTGGTGGTGGAGAGTGGTGATGGTGTGGGTGGGGGTGTGGGGGGGTGGGGGGGGGTGGGTGTGGGTGATGGGGGTAGTAGTGGTGGTGGTGGTGGTGGGGGTGGAATGGTTGGGAATGATAAGGTTCGGAGAGGTTAGGGGATCTGGGCATGGCAATCATTCTCTGATGATGCTGAGCTGGATGGTTAAGATTGTAATGGAAAGAATAGATATTAATAAATATAATTAAAACAAAAAGGTTTCTAGGTATTTTTTCCATGATGGTGATTTAAAAGGAGAGGGGATTGAGGTTGATTTAAGAGAAAGCACATGAAAGGAAAATATTGGTTGGACACACTGAGACTTTAAAAAAATTGGCCTTTAAAGATCCATTGTCTTAGTGCATTTCAGGTACAGTAGGTCAAATGGACACACCTGGGTTCGTTTTCCGGAAAGCGTAGATTAATCTCAAGTGTTGGGCAACTTCCAAAGAACATCCCTCAGAAGATTAATCACGGTCCTGCTCTGGAAAGATCTGTGGCTACAGGGTTACAATCCAGAGAGCTTTCCCGCTCGGAGAGCACATAAAAGGTGATTGCTGACTATTCAATTGCGAGCTGTGACCGGATTATAGACAGGCCAGCATATTAGACTGTCATGTTTTGGATTTCTCGAACCGCCTCAGAAGAGAGAGGGTCCTGAAAATTTAATTGCAGTAAGATGTGTTTTGATTCAGCAAAGATGTCGGCGAAGCTCAGGTCGGTGGTGTTTTTCCTGGGAAGGCACGATTTCCCCCGTTTCGGCAGTCTGGGCCACATGCGCATCGAGTTTAAAAATTTAAAAGAGTGAAATAGCATCGCAGTTCTTGACCCACATGATGTCATAATCTCTGGCTCTCCCACAACCCACGCCGTTAAACTTTCAAACACGATTTCTCTCCTCTGTCTCACCTGTGTTTATTTTTTAATGCAAGGGCAGGAGAAACATCGGCAGAATGAAATGGGAAGTCCGGCTGGAAACACCGACCGTGCGCCGACATCAATAATGCACAGAAACGATCATCCGGCAGACGGTAACTTTAGAAAAATCTACAAATATCACAACGAAATCAAGTCGTATGTTGTATGATTAGCCAAAATAGACAGACAGTCTGTCCAGTCTGCTGGCTGAGTTGGTAAAAACACAGAGTCCCTACGCTGTAGCTAATAAAAAATGTTCCAATTTAATAATCAAAACAGTGCCGTTTTGACCTGAACGGGACGTCATCTGTCCTCCTGCTGTCTGTGTTGACCACGAACAGACAGGAAGTCCAATTAGTCGGCAATCGCATCCAATTAATTCTGTCTATCTTGGGACATCTCAGACAATCTTTGCTGAATGACCTGAGCCAGTCAGAGTGAGTAGGAAGTTAACCCTTAAGACAAACAACCAAAAAAAAAAAACATACTCTTATACTCAAACACAAACATGTGCATGTGCTTAGGCTAGTGATTTAAGTTATACTACTATGCATAACACCATAGTTAAAGGCACAAAATATTAACTTCCCGACTGTAACAATTACGTCTGTTGTCTCTGGAGTGTGAAGCTTGGGCAAAATTTGACTTGTTTACTTACCTTGGATTGTGAAGTCGGATGAAACGCGGCTCTGCAGTTTTCTGGGGGGGGGGGGGGGGGGGGTATTTAGCTCTCCTGCACAGATGGATGTGAGGGAAGTACACCACGGCCTTGTGCTCGAATAAAACAGTAATTAGTCCCTGAGATTCACTGGCCCTGGTGTGTCAGGGGGTCCTTGGCTGGTGCAGACAGGGTTTTAATCAAACAAAAAAAGATAATATTAATAAGTTTCTTCGCAATAAAGCGGCATTTTCATTTAACTCAAAAAACATTATATTGCACTTGAGTCATTAGCTCTTTTTGGTGGGTCAATTTAAATTCAAATTACACTGGGTAGATCGATGAAATAAATGTGCATGTGTGTGTGTGTGTGCGCGTGCGTGCGCATTGTTTTTCACTCATCGACTGAAGATCTGTTTGGGCACAATTTAAAGCTTATTTTGTGAAATCACCATCATTTAGTACAACAGCGCCGAAACTCTCTCGAAACCATGGTTAATTTTGCACAGATACCAAAGTGTACACAGATACTGAAGTGTAGACACGTAGCTGACCTTTAACCCCTTAAGGTGTAAGATCAAAAATATGTGATTAGAACGTTCTTAACTGAACATTCTAATGCTGATGTCACAATCACTGCTGGGGACTGACTGAAAGCAACGGAGTTCTAGAACACCAAGACCTAGAACTTTGAAAAATTTTTTTTTTTTTTTTTAAACCTACTTTTTAAAGAGCTAAATGGGTTGATGCATTGTGCACTACGCATTCCATTACAAAGCATCTCCAAACTGGATGTGAGGTAGGAGATCATGCGACATGTAGCATACAGACGGCTGCACTGCGTTAAGCAGACCTGCAGTCCACTGTGTGGGCCCCAGGAAACAGGCGAGCTGGCACTCAGGACTTGGGGGGGGGGGCATGGGGGGGGGGGGGGGGCAGCATGGGGCATGATGTTCCCTCCCCTGGGGGGGGGGGGGGGGGCAGGGCATGATGTTCCCTTCTCTGGACAGTGCAGCAGCGGGATGGCGGTGTCAGTCGGTGCGACGGGGGGAGGGGGCGGGCGGGGGTGGGGGGGCCATCTGTAGCAGTGATCCATCGAGCCCCCGAGGAGACACCCAGAGGGGGAGAGAGCACGAAGTCCTCCACATGCTGTCCTGTTTTACACAATAATGACAATAATGAACCCCCCCTGAGCGAGTCCACAAGAGCCTGGCTAATATTTAACTAATGACCCCCCCCCACACACACACACCGCCCAATCCTGAGCCTTCCTCATACTGACCCCCAGGAGAGGGAACAGATGAACAGGTGAAATAAAATAATTATAACAGGGATGGGGGAGCTGACTGGGGTGGAGAGAGAGAGATGGAGAGAGAGGGAGAGAGAGAGAAAGGGAGACAGAGAAACTGAGATAGAGCAAAAAGAGGGAGGGAGAGAGAGAGAGAGAAATTAAAATACAACGAGAGAAAGAGATAAAGAGTGGTGGCTAGATAAGGAGAGAAAGACACCGAGAGAAAGAAGAACAAGCGAGAGATAAAAAGAGAGAGAGATAGACAGAGATACAGGGAGGCTGGGAGGTATGGATGCAGGAGCCAGGCTGGCAGTGTACACTAGCCTCATAAATCCTGACTGAGATACTCCACACTAGTACCTCGAGGGGGGGGGGGGGGGGTTGGCGGGCCTGGGGGGGGCGGCTAGGGGGGGACATCGGCCTTGAGTCCGTAATTGTATCCGGAGAGGTACGCGTCACGAAGACGAAGGCACGCGTGTTCACGTCCGTGTGTCACGCATTTGTCCGTTGTCTTTGCTTTGCTTTTTTTGTCCCCCCCCCCCCCCCCCCCCACTCCCTGACAGCCCAGTCCAGGCCGGATAAACAAGGCAAAGCTAACAGCCTTGTTAAAAGCAGCGGCAGAAATCCGGCTACTTGTACCGTTGCCACGGATTAAACCCGCCAGCGCCATGAGGCCAGTGTGGTATTAGTCACTTCAATAATTAATCACCCTGTGAGCAGGCTTTTGTGCCAGGCAATGACCCATTTTCTAATTCCACAGAAAAATATGTTTTTTTTTTTTTCCTGGAATGGGAGGGGTGGTTGTGTTCGTGTTTGTGTGGTGTGTGTGGTGTGTGTGTGTGTGGGGGGGGGGGGGGGGAGACAGGTTTTCAAGGGGGTGTTTTTTGGTCAAACACTGACCTTTATTCTCGGGATTCCTGAGTTGACAAACAGGAGTTTTCTGAGTTCGACCCTTTTTTTTTCCTCCTCCCTCCAGGCTCAAAAGCTTGGAGCCCTGCAGAGAGCTGAAGAATAGAGGGGTAGAAACAGGCCTGAAAACCGACATGGGACTTTCCTGGTGAAATATGAGCCCCATATGTGGGGTGTCCTGGGTGAAAGGAGTGTCCCAACAGGGCTCCTTCAAGCTTTGATACCCTCCACTTCAAAAGCAGATGGTTTACCACTGGTTTCATCCTTTTTTCTTTTGGCCCCCCTCCCTCCTCCTTTATCAAATCCTATCAAGACCCATTAGCCCCCCCACCTGGATGGACCCCACCGTTTCACTTCCACCCCCCCCCCAGGGCCCCCAAAGCCCAGCCAGGCCTCTGGGGCGGGGGGGGGGGGGTTGCCACGGCGATGGAGCCTAGTCAAGCATTCGCTGCTGACGGGGGAAGTCACACTGGCCAGGTTTGAATACAAGTCAAGTGAGAGAAAAGATGTGTTTTCAAAAGAGAAAGAGAAAGAGAGAGTGCGAGTGAGAGAGAGAGAGAGAAAAGGAGACAAAAAAAGGGATAGGGTGGGTTCCAAATAATTATCTTTCTCCACGCCTTCCTCAAAATTCACAGGTACAAAGCAATGGCAGCTGCAGGTGGTGAAGAATGTTTTCTTGTTTTTTTTTTCCAGACACTTATTCAAAGCAAGAAAGGAGGCATGAGTGGGAGGACCGGGATGTGTGGCCCTCGCAGACCCCGCGTCTCAGAAGAGGAGGAGAACGCATCCCTTCGCTTTGGGGGCCCATTGATTTCCATCGGGCTTCCGGCTCTCAGAGCCATCTTTAAAACCCACATAAAAGGAGAGGGAAATGCAATTCTGCAATTATGCGCAGAAGTGCGCGACGTGATCAATAACTCATATTCGGCCGCATGCAAATAGCTTTCGAGTCCCCTTATCTGCCAAAAGCGAGACCGAAGAAAAAAAACGAAACGAATAAGGGCCGCTGAGGTGGACGTCTGACGCCCGGGTCCGAAGACCCCTTCGTCCTCGCAGAGGATTGGTGGAGGGGCCCGTTTGGGCGGGGCCTCGGATTTGGGGCGAGCAGCACCCATGGAGACCCAGCGGCCCACAGGAGAGGCGCCCCCAGCCCTTCTCTGTTCTCCCTTCGCCGGTGCGGGGGGTGCGGTGGCGTGAGGGGGGGGGGAGGGGGGGGGGGGGGGGGGGGGTACACAGCTTCACCATCGTCACGTAAAAGCGGCGGCGGCGAGCGCTAGCCTAATGAGTTCCCCGGCTGTGTGTCAGACTGCAGCCCGTGCCGGGGGTGGGGGGGGGGGGGGGGGGGTGTGGGGGGGGGGTGCACTTCATCTCTTATTCAGAACAGTGAGGTAGCGCAGTGTAATTATTTCATACGCTGAGACGCTGTGTTGCTTTAGGCTTGAGTAGCTGGCTGTGGACAGGTACGCTGTGTGCAGGACCGCAGCTGTCTGTGGGTTTGTTTGTGTGTGGAGCTCTGCGGCTGCCTCACCTCTCCTCGCCTCTCCTCGCCTCGGCCGCAGCTCCTTCTCACAGGTCCCTCTCTCCGGGGGGGGGGGACTCGGTGGTTAAGTGAAGGTTAATAACGAATAATAAAATCAGGGATTGGATGTGACGGCCGAGCAGCTGACCTCATGCGGGGGGGGGGGGGAGCCGGAGGCTACGGCGGGGGCCCCTCCGCTCAAACCGAATAACCCCCCCCCCCCCCCCACCGCCCACGGCCCCCCCTCCCCCCCACAAACCGTCCGCTGAGAAAGACCTCCCTCTGGATGGCCTGACAGAAATGCTTCTCAGCAATAAGTGCAGATAAATGATGATGCATCAAACCCCACAGTGCCTGATACAATGCCTGAGAGGAGGAGAGGAGAGGAGAGGGGGAGGAGAGGAGAGGAGAGGAGAGGAAAGGAGAGGAGGAGAGGAGAGGAGAGGAGGGGAGGGGAGAGGAGAGGAGAGGAATGAGGGAGAGGAGAGACGAGCAGTAGAGAGAATGGTAAAGGAAAGGAAAAGAAAGGAGCATAGAGGAGAGAAGTGGTGGGGAGAGAGGAGGAGAGAAATGGACAGGAGAGAAAAAGAAAGGGAATGGAGTGGAGGATATTTGAATGATGCAGAAGTTGAAGCCTGTAGATGATGTGAATCAAGCCATTGGGGGGGGGGGGGGGGGGGTGCAGGAATCTCTGGGGGGGGGGGGGGGGGGTGGGGGTGTGGGGGGTGGGGGTCAGGAATCTCTGGGGGGGGGGGGTGTACACACAAAAGTGTGCCGAGAGGGCATCTCCATCACCCTGACAGCAACCTCCATGGCCCAGCATGGTCTACCGGCGGCCGGCCAGATGGTTGTGTCCCAGAGCCGGTTGGGAGCCTGCGGTCCCTTTATCCCTGATGCCCCCGCTCCCTCTGTGGCCCCCCCAGGATAAAAGGGACAATGACACGGCTGTATTTGTGTGTGTGCGCGTGTGTGTGCGAGTCTGTATGTGTGTGTGTGTGTGTGTGTGTGTGTGCGCGTACGTGCGAGTGAGTGTGTGTGTGTGTGTGTGTGCGCGTGCGTGCGAGTGAGTGTGTGTGTGTGTGTGTGCGCGTGTGTGCGTGTGAGTGTGTGTGTGTGTGTGTGCGTGAGTGCGTCGTGTGTGTGTGTGTGTGTGCGCGTGTGCGTGCGAGTGTGTGTGTGTGTGTGTGTGTGTGTGCGTGAGTGCGTCTGTGTGTGTGTGTGTGTGTGTCTGTGTGTGTCTGTGTGTGTCTGTGTGTGTGTGTGTGTGTGCGCGCGTGTGCGTGTGAGTGTGTGTGTGTGTGTGTGTGTGTGCGTGAGTGTGTGTGTGTGTGTGTGTGTGTGTGCGCGTGTGCGTGCGAGTGTGTGTGTGTGTGTGTGAGAGAGAGACAGAGAGAGAGCGTGTTATGTGTGTGATGAGTTAAGAGATGAACTGTGTTTCCACAAACATAACTCCATGTGTGTGTATATGTGCTTTTATGTGTGTTGGAGCATCTGTGCGCATGTAAGACTGTGTGTATTGTGTGTGAGTGAGAAAGACAGTGGTGAGAGAGAGCAGAGATTGGGGAAAGAAAGAGAGATCGTATGTATGTATGTGTGTGTGTGTGTGTGTGTGTGTGTCTGTGTGTGTGTGTGTGTGTGTGTGTGTGTGTGTGTATGTGTGTGTGTGTGTGCGTGTGTGTGCGTGTGTGTGTGTGTGTATGCCTGTTTGTGTGTGTATATGCGTGTGTGTGTGTGTTTCATCAGTTATGAGTGGGACAGCATCACCTCAGACGCATTTTTCCTCTCTGAGTGAGAGAGCGCAGGCCAGGCTCACCGAACCCTCGACTGCCCGTCCGCACGCAGCTTCAGCAGCACCGAACACCACATTCCTGCACGAGGGGCCCCTCAGAGACAACAGCCCATCCCAAACACCGCACTCCTGCACGAGGGGCCCCTCGGAGACAACAGCCCATCCCAAACACCGCACTCCTGCACGAGGCCCCTCGAGGCCCATCCCAAACACCGCACTCCTGCACGAGGGGCCCCTCGGAGACAACAGCCCATCCCAAACACCGCACTCCTGCACGAGGGGCCCCTCGGAGACAACAGCCCATCCCAAACACCGCACTCCTGCACGAGGGGCCCCTCGGAGACAACAGCCCGGCGCCCCTGCACGAGAGGGCCCCCCTCGGAGACCACAGCCCATCCCAAACACCGCACTCCTGCACGAGGGGCCCCTCGGAGACCACAGCCCGTCCCAAACACCGCACTCCTGTACGAGGGGCCCCTCGGAGACAACAGCCCATCCCCAAAAGCAGCACTTGGGACGGGCTCATAAGACAACACATTTCAGCTCTGGCACGACGCAAGGACCCTCTTTGTCAAAGATTGTGCCAACGCGCACAGCGAGTCCAACAACAAAATGAAATTTTGAAAAATTGTTTCACTTGCCTCTTTAAAAAAAAAAAAAGAATTGATCTCAGCTGAGAATAAAGTATGAAGAAGCAAAGCAATCTCGGCGAGACAATCTTCGGGGTAATTTTACCCTTTTTTTCTGCGCTTAGCGGGCGGATTCCAGGCAAGGGATTGTGGGCCTGGAAACGAGCGCGTCTGCTAGCCGCCGCCGCCGCCGCCGCCGCCATCGCCATGGCGCCCGCCGCACGCGCCCGCTCAGGTGGCGCTTTCCAGCCCCCGCCATCTGCGCCGCTCGCCTCCCTGCACACGCGCCTCCCCTGCACACGCGCCTCCAGGTGCCGCGGCGACCGCGGTGACCGTGGCGACCGCTCGATCCCGTTTTGGCGGTAAATTGGTCGGGGGCGACATGAAAGAGCGCGGGACTCCCCGGAGAGCGGGGGGGGGGGGGGGGGGGGGGGGGGGGGGGGGGGGGGGTCGGTTGCACGGGGACCACATGCATGCGTGCGTGCGAGTGCAGACGTGCGTGCACACACACACACACACACACACACACACACAGCTACCAGGCTCCCAGCCCCCCTGTCCTCAGCTACGCTACGGAGGAACTGAAAGACCGAGGGAAGACTGCTGATGGAAACGGAGGGAGGAACCGAGAGTGAGAGAGAGAGAGAGAAAGAGAGAGAGAGAGAGAGAGAGAGAGAGAGAGAGAGAGAGAGAGAGAGAGAGAAGTGAATGAAGTGGGCAGAGAGAATGAGCTGGAGAACTGAGAATGGAAAAAGGGGAGAGAAGGAGAAAACCTCTGCACCTGGAACTAACGCACTTGTTGTACATCGCTCTGGATAAGAGCATCTGCTAAATGCCTATAATGTAATGTAATGTAAAAGAGTGGGAAACAGTGGATGTGAACAAGTGAGAGAGACTGGGACAAGAAGAGGAGAGGAAAGAAAGAGAGGGATGGAGGGAGAGAGATAGAGTTAGGCTCCTTTGGCGATTCGCGGCTGGGCCAGTTGCCAGTGTTAAATATGGTGCTTCACCTGCGAGCAGATGGTTATTCTGGCCTGACCAGCCTCTCTCTCCGGCTCAGTCTGTCCCCTGCTCCCGGAGGAAAGCTGTAAACGCGGCGGCCATGCTGTTCCTGACACAGCCCCGCGCCGGCCTAACCCTGCACCTCCTACATACCCTCAGCACCTCCTCTGAACCCTCAGCACCTCCTCCAAACCCTCAGCACCTCCTCTGAACCCTCAGCGTCTCCTCTGAACCCTCAGCACCTCCTCCGAACCCTCAGCACCTCCTCTGAACCCTCAGAACCTCCTACATACCCTCAGCACCTCCTCTGAACCCTCAGCACCTCCTCTGAACCCTCAGCACCTCCTCTGAACCCTCAGCACCTCCTCTGAACCCTCAGCACCTCCTCTGAACCCTCAGCACCTCCTACACACCCTCAGCACCTCCTCTGAACCCTCAGCGTCTCCTCTGAACCCTCAGCACCTCCTACATACCCTCAGCACCTCCTCTGAACCCTCAGCGTCTCCTCTGAACCCTCAGCACCTCCTCCAAACCCTAGGCACCTCCTCTGGACCATCAGTGCCTCCTCCGAACCCTCAGCACCTCCTCTGAACCCTCAGCATCTCCTCTGAACCATCAGCACCTCCTCTGAACCCTCAGCACCTCCTCCAAACCCTCGGCACCTCCTCTGGACCATCAGCGCCTCCTCCGAACCCTCAGCACCTCCTACATACCCTCAGCACCTCCTCTGAACCCTCAGCGTCTCCTCTGAACCATCAGCACCTCCTCCAAACCCTAGGCACCTCCTCTGGACCATCAGTGTCTCCTCCGAACCCTCGGCACCTCCTCTGGACCATCAGTGCCTCCTCCGAACCCTGGCACCTTCACCCCGAGCAGCCACACCTGAAAGGGAGGGCAGGAGTAACGGTACGCTGTAACAGGAGATCTGTGTGGCGGTCCTGTCTGCTTATCACCACGGCGATCCCGTCTCTCAATCTCAAAGTCATGGAGTATCCTGGTTATAGGAATGATCCTGTCCCCTTAATCACCACGGTGATCATGTGCTCTGTTGGCTCTCCTTGATTAGCCAGTGATCCCGCCTCCCGATTCCCCCGCGATCGTCGCAGTGTTACTCTCGGCACGCCGCGGACGACCCACCGCCGACAGACCCCGCGGCCATCCGGAGTCGCCGAGGAGCGATTCGGCCGAAAACCGCGTCAGTCCTGACTTCGCTCTCAGCAATGCGTTCAGGGTGCCGCTCCTGTCATCAATCAGTGCTCGGTTCATTTTCATTTATGAGAAATTAACAGCGCGCATTTACTGAAAATGAATCGAGGCTAAATTGCGCTGTAATTACACCGAACATCTACCTGATAAATGAAATGAGCATGTGCACAGAGGGAGGACGGGGGGGGGGGGGGGGGGGGGGGGGGGGGGGGGGGGGGGGGGGGCTTGTTTCGCGGTACAAAGATAAGACGGGCGCAAGAAACCAAGCAGCTGAACCGTAATGTGCCGGGACGGCAACTGACACGGCTTAGCTTCCCCTCTTATTTACTGCCAAACGGTTTAGGAAGGGAGCGCTTGTCGAAGGTCAACTTGTTTCCCAGAACGTTAGTGTTTGCAAGACGCGAGGGGAAAATTACTCCGCCTGCGAGGAACGGACATTAGGAGAACGTTTAATCATTAAACAGTAAATTTTTAATGTCGATCAGCGTCTCATGAATTATGAGAGTTCACGTCTATTAGCGGTTCATAACCATTTAAAATGGAAAATATTTAATGCTTTGCTTCTGTACCCCCGGCTCCTCCAACCCTCCCACACACACACACACACACACACACACAGGCACCCAACCTGCAAACTCACTCACACACACTCTCTCTCTCACTCACACACACACACACACACACACGCTCATACACACACACACACACACACACACAGGCACCCAACCTGCAAACTCACTCACACACACTCTCTCTCTCCCCGCCTCTCTCTTTCTCTCCCTCTGTCTCGCTCCCTCTTTCTCTCCATCCCTGCCATGGGAGTCCATCCACATGTTCCAGGGCCGGGCTGCAGTGTGCCAGCACGGGAGGGAGGGGGGCAGACATAAAGACCCCATTCTTTTTCCCCCCCCCTTTTCTTTGAGTGAGAAAAGAAGGGGTTGCCAAGGCGATGAGTTTGGTCTGTCTCCCGCTGCGGGGTCTGGGAAAGCTGCAGCTTGTCCTGACATTTACAGAAGTGGAGAGAGAGGGAGGGAGGGAGGGAGGGGGGGAGAGAGGGACAGAGGGGAGGGAGGGAAAGAGGGGGAGAGGGGGGAGAGGGAGAGGGAGAGAAGGGGAGGGTGCGGGGGGCACAGGGGGAGGCCTCTGCACCTGTAACATCCAGAAGGGCGGAAATCCCACGCTGAAAGACAGCTGGAAGGCTCTCCCTGTCTCCCATCTTCATCTCCCACTGCTGCTTCTCTTCATACACACTTCTGTTTCTGGCCCTCCCCTCCCCCCCTCCCTCCCTCCCTCCCTCCTCCCTCTCTCTCTCTCTCTCTCCTGTCTCTCTCCCTCTTCCTCTCCCTCCCTCCACTCTCTCTGTCTCTCCCCGTCACTCTCTCCCTCTCTCCCTCCCTCTCTCTCCCCTCTCGAGATCCCTCTCTCTCTCTCACTCTCTCCCTCTCCCTCTCTCTCTCTCTCTCCTCTCTCCCTCACTCTCTCTCCCCTCTCCCGTCTTTCGTCTCTCTCTCTCTCTCTCTCTCCTCTCTCCATCTCATCTCTCTCCCCCCCCCCTTTTCTCTCTCATTCTGATCCCGGTAGTGAGATAACCATCGGCCCACACATACATCTCCCAGCCCTGACCTGGGCTGCGGCCGGCCCCGGACCTCATTACAAAAACAACAAGACAACGGGGCCAACAATAGGACTGGCAGGACCCGCTGAGACACGCATGCCTTGCTCTGTGCTGAGACACGTGTGCCTTACTCTGTGCTGCGACACACGTGCCTTACTCTGCGCTGAGACAAGCGTGCCTTACTCTGTGCTGAGACACACGTGCCTTACTGTGCACTGAGACACTCTGTGCTGAGACACGCGTGCCTTACTCTGCGCTGAGACACTCGTGCCTTACTCTGCGCTGAGACACACGTGCCTTACTCTGCGCTGAGACACGTGTGCCGTACTCTGTGCTGAGACATGCGTGCCTTACTCTGCGCTGAGACACGTGTGCCGTACTCGGTGCTGAGACACGTGTGCCTTACTCTGTGCTGAGATACGTGTGCCTTACTCTGTGCTGAGACACGCTTGCCGTACTCTGTGCTGAGACACGCGTGCCTTACTCTGCGCTGAGGCACGCGTGCCGTACTCTGTGCTGAGACACACGTGCCGTACTCTGTGCTGAGACACGCGTGCCTTACTGTGCACTGAGACACACGTGCCTTACTCTGTGCTGAGACACGTGTGCCGTACTCTGTGCTGAGACACGCGTGCCTTACTCTGCGCTGAGACACGCATGCCTTACTCTGTGCTGAGACACGTGTGCCGTACTCTGTGCTGAGACATGTGTGCCGTACTCTGTGCTGAGACACGCATGCCTTACTCTGTGCTGAGACACGTGTGCCGTACTCTGTGCTGAGACATGTGTGCCGTACTCTGTGCTGAGACACTCGTGCCGTACTCTGTGCCTGAGACACGCGTGCCTTACTCTGTGCTGAGACACGTGTGCCTTACTCTGTGCTGAGACACGCGTGCCTTACTGTGCACTGAGACACACGTGCCTTACTCTGTGCTGAGACACGTGTGCCGTACTCTGTGCTGAGACACACGTGCCTTACTCTGTGCTGAGACACGTGTGCCTTACTCTGTGCTGAGACACGTGTGCCTTACTCTGTGCTGAGACACGTGTGCCATACTCTGTGCTGAGACACGTGTGCCGTACTCTGTGCTGAGACACGTGTGCCATACTCTGTGCTGAGACACGTGTGCCTTACTCTGTGCTGAGACACGTGTGCCATACTCTGTGCTGAGACACGTGTGCCATACTCTGTGCTGAGACACACGTGCCGTACTCTGTGCTGAGACACGTGTGCCGTACTCTGTGCTGAGACACGCGTGCCTTACTCTGTGCTGAGACACGTGTGCCTTACTCTGTGCTGAGACACGTGTGCCATACTCTGTGCTGAGACACGTGTGCCATACTCTGTGCTGAGACACACGTGCCGTACTCTGTGCTGAGACACGTGTGCCGTACTCTGTGCTGAGACACGCGTGCCTTACTCTGTGCTGAGACACGTGTGCCTTACTCTGTGCTGAGACACGTGTGCCATACTCTGTGCTGAGACACGTGTGCCATACTCTGTGCTGAGACACACGTGCCGTACTCTGTGCTGAGACACGTGTGCCGTACTCTGTGCTGAGACACATGTTTGTGAGCCGGCAGTTTAAAGTACAGCCCGGGTTAAAAGATCCCCGTTACTACCACCTTTAGCTCGGCGAACAGGCCCTGTCCGAGGCCTGCATCTTTAATGCATTCCACACATGCGTTCTCCTTCGGCGACGGGACGCGGTTCGAGGAGATTTTCTTGGGCAAATACCGAAATCCCAGAAAATTTGAGGGTCCGGGGTTTCAGAACGAGTTCTGGAATATTCCGGCAGCAGATGCATTCCCTCCTCCCACCCCCCCCCACAAACATCACCGGGGAGGCACAATGCCGCGGGGAGGCTCACGCACCCCGGCGGTGCATTACAGTGCCGACGCTTCTCCCGAAACCGGTTTCGCAGAAAATCACGTCGCATTCGAACGCAATCTGTGGGCGAAAGAAAAGCGGTGGGGGGGGGGGGAACAGCGCTTTCAGACGGCCGTATCTGCACATGCACACCGGGGCCCGGACGAGCAGGCGAGCAGGCGAGCGTGGACAGAATACAAAAGCGAAGAGCGCCTCGCACTGTACGGGCGCTTCCGAACGCACCGACACTTTTAATGGAACGGTTAGCGGGCGACACAGAAGGCGAGCTCAGCCTCGGCGGTGCGGCGGCGGCGGTGCGGCGGCGGCGGCGCAGCGCTCGCTGGCGATATCGGAGACGCGGCGCAGTTTCATCAATGCAGCGGCTCCCGTAGCAGGCCGTACGCAGAGCTATATGGGGCAGACTAGAGATACGGCAATGGAGTGTGTGTGTGTGTGTGTGAGTGTTAGTGTGTGTGTGTGTGTGTGTGTGTGAGTGTTAGTGTGTGTGTGTGTGTGTGTGTGTGTGTGAGTGTGTGTGTGTGTGTGTGTGTGTGTGTGTGTGTGTGTGTGTATGTGTGTGTGTGTGTGTGTGTGTGTGTGTGTGTGTGTGTGTGTGCGTGTGCGTGCGAGTGTGTGTGTGTGTGTGTGCGCGTGCGAGTGTGTGTGCGTGTGCGTGTGCGTGTGCGTGTGTGTGTGCGTGTGTGTGTGTGCGCGTGTGCGTGTGTGTGTGTGTGTGTGCGCGTGTGCATGAGTGTGAGTGTGTGTGTGTGTGTGTAAGTGTGTGTGTGTGTGTGTGCGTGTGTGCGGGTGTGCGTGTGTGTGTGGAAGGGGGGAGGTGAGGAAGACGATGAAGAAGACGACGCACGCTTTGAGAGCTGAGCTGTGCCGGTCCCAGACGAGGCCGGCGCGGCGCGCTGCGTTCCTCTGTCGCGTTTCAGATCGAGACGCCGCTTCTCCTCGGCGTCCTGCTGCTTTCCGGAGCCTAAATGAAGATGAAGAGCGATGCACAGGAATACAAATGCTCCCGGCCTCTGTCATCTCATCACGCTTTCCCGTCCCCGTCCCCCCCCCCCCCCCCCCCCGTCCCTCCGCCCCCCCCGCCGGCTCTCCGAGCAACAGCCTCGCGCTGCGGGGACACACTCAACAACCGAAGAGCTGTACACAGGAGCACAATACACAAGGTCCCCACAAACCGCTTCCCATACTGTGTGACTGCATGTGGGGACGTTTATAAGCTAGCCGTGTGTGTCTGTGTGTGTGTGTGTGTGTGTGTGTGTGTGTGTTTGTGCATTTCTATGTGCGTGTGTGCATTTCTGTGTGTGTGTGCGTGTGTGTGTGTGCGTGCGAGTGTGTGTGCCTGGAAATGTGAATTTGTGTGTGTGTGTGTGCGTGTGTGTCTGTGCTCGTGCATGCGTGTGTGTTTTCTGTGTGTGTGTGTGTATGTGTGTGGTTTTGAGGTCTGATCCAACTTTCAGGCTGAATCAGTTTAAGATGGCAGGCCCTCATCAGCTAATGTATCAAATGCTGTGTGTTCGACTCTGGGTCCTTGAACGTCATTATCACAGTCACCAGGTACACTGTAAGAATGGGTCTTTCATCCGGAAGGTTGGAATGTTCAGCAAATCTGCCATCTCAATACTTTCAATACTGTTATCGACAAGTGTCCATTCACCAAATTCTTTCAAGGCTAAACAATGCTTTTCAGTACCTTCGCTGCAACATTCCTGAGACTTTTTTCCGTGACTTTTCTATGACAGAACTTGTTTACAGAATTTTCTCCGAAACAAAGGGGAAGCCACCCAGAACATTCCCCAACATTCTCTAAATGTTTAGTACTAGCTGCACACCAAGGGTGCAATGATGCTTCTTAGTTGGAACAGTGAAGAAAAACAGGTTTGATTTACTGCCAACGAAGCTTCGCCATTGGCCCCTGTGTCCAACCCCCCACCTGTGATACCCCTGAGCTGCTAGGTGGGTTTAAAAAAGCAGGGGGGGGGGGTCTTATCGGCACCCGCGGGCTTGTCCTGCCACCCCACGGGTGTTCTAACCTCATCCTCCCCGAAATTAACTTCTCTTCTCCTTTCTGTCTCAGGGGTCAGTTTTAAGAAAAATTTTATTTATTTATTAATTTTTTTTTTTTTTTTTTTAGGAAAAAAGCAAGCGATGGGGATACGCAGCCCGAGACGCCATTAGCTCCCCGAGCTAAATTATGCTAATGCATTCGTCTCCGAAAGCGCCGTGATTATTCCAGCTTCCCCGCGACTCTTTTCGGATTTCGCTCGCTCGCCGCGTTCTGCAGGGAGCGCACGCACGCCCGCGCGCGCCGCGTCGCCGGAGATAAGAAAAATCCGAAGATCGTCGAGCGCTCTGCCCTCTATGCTAATGCGCCCTTGATGTCTATATAAATGCAAATCAAAATATGTTTCTGCCGTCGCATTTTTCTTTTTTGTGATATTTGCAATTTTGCTAAATTACAGGAAGAAGAAGAAGAAGAGGGGGAAAAAAAAGCAAACAGTACGCGTGTAATTTTCTTCATCTTCTTCGAGTTCCTTTGAATTGCCTTTGTATTGAAAAAAAAACCCCCTTCTCGCCACTTTCCATGTCCATAAAAGAGAGTATTTCCTCAATTTGTCTGGGAAATAAAAACTAAACGATGCTTCAGCGGCCGGGCTCGTACCCGGGATCCGAGGCCTCCCCGTGCCAGGGCTCGCTCTGGCCCCACCGCGAAATATCCGCGGTGAAGAGGGGGGGGGGGGGGGGGGGGGGGGGGGGGGGGGGGGGGGGGGGGGGGGGTGAGTGAGATATCAGCATAAGGCCAGGCTGTACACACTAAAGCGCATCCTCTCTAATCCCCAGCATGGCGGGATCGGGGGGGGGGGGCGCGCGGTTTGAAGGCCCTGACAGTGTGTGTGTGTGTGTGAGCGGCCGTACCGGGGGACCAAGGGACTCTGGAGGAAAGGGGGGGGGGGAAGGCAGAAAGGGAGGGATGATGGGAGAAGGACTGTAGAATTAGCTGGGGGGGGGGGGAGTGCCGTGGGTGCAGTGAGCAGCCATGGGGAGTTCCCCTGAGCATTCAAACACAGGCATTAACTTGCATCTATTACATGAGAAACACCGTTCAGCGAATATATACATTGTGTATTGTTTGTGTTTTAAAAAAAGAAAATAAAAATGAATAAGGTATACGCGTTTAAGCAGACTTGATGCTGAAATGCGGCGTGTCTTTAAAGTAGGCTCTGTTAGCGTAGCGCTAAGCGTGACAGTCCGTTTCTCCTCGTGCTTCGCACACGTATGCACCACAGCTTAGCTCCGCCCCCCTGGAGAAGGAGGGAGCGGGGTGGGGAAGGGGAGAGGAAGGCATCGGGCCACGAGGGAAGGGTCGGAGAAAAAGAGAGGATGAGACCGAAGAGGTGGGACAAGAAGGGAGGGGGGGGGGGGGGAAGAGAAGAAGGGGAAAAAGGAACGGATGAGGGAGGCCGAGAAGCGGAGAGATAAGGGCGGGGTCACAGAAGAGGACCGAGAGAGGGAGAGAAAGAGAGCGAGAGAGAAAGAGGGGAAGAGAGGGTCAAAACAAAACCAGTGAGAATAAAAGAGAGAGGAAAGAGGGGAAGAGAGGGTCAAAACAAAACCGGGGAGAATAAATCTGGAGGGGTGCTGGGGGGGGGAGGGGTGCTGGGGTGCTGGTGGTGGGGGGGGGGGGGGGGGGGGAGAGGAGGGCGGCAGAGAGATTTAAAAGGGTTCTGAGAGGCGCGGGGGATTTGCAAAGAGAGTTTGGGGAAGGATTCTGGGAATGGAAACGGGGCCCAGATGTGCGGAGGCGCAGACAGCTGCGCCGTTAATTACGGAGCGGTCCCCCGCCGGCCCTCCGGGACCACCTGTTCCGTTTCCAGGAGCGTCGCACGTGCGCCACGGCGTCCCCCCCCCCCCCCCCCCCCCGCCTGCCGCGACGCCGTCTGAAAAAAGAGCGGAGGGGAGCGCGGCCTCTCCCTCGCCCGACGGGTCGGCGCGGAGCGGAGCGGGGGCGGGGGGGGTAAAAAGATCCGGAGTTTGGACACGCGCACGCACCTGCCTTTCTACCCCACAGCCGCCACCGCGCTCAGCTGAAGGGATCAAGCTTATCGCCGGTCTCAAAGATGGACGATGGGGATGGTGGAGAAGAACAAGAGCAACTCTTACACGCTGGGAGGGCAGGTCCCAAACACCGCCCCCCCCCCCCCCCCCCCGCCCGCCCCGCCCCAGATTTATTTTCAAATAAAACTGACAAAGGAGAAGCGGCCCTACCTACCTCATATCTGGGACAGTTTCGCACAAGAACTCACACGACCTTTCGGGCCTGGTCAAACCAGGCGGCCATTTTACGAATACTTCGCGGCCACGGCAACGGCCCAATGGAGCAGTCGAGCGGTTCAGTGGAAATTTAGCGGATGCAGTCAGTGGTGACCGACTGGTGTAGATCGGAAAGGAGAACACGGCTGAGACGGTTGGGAGAGGCTGTTTCCGCAGAACGACCTGGGAGGAACAGGAGGACAGGGAGACAAAAAAAAAAACAAACAAAGAAAAGAAAAAAAAAAAGTTTTTTTTTTTTTTTCTCTCCCCAGCCTCCCGACTCACTCACTCCCCTGTGGAGCCTCAGATTTTTTAATTCTCCTGACGACGCTGGCGAAGGAATGAGATTACCGACTCGGACATCCCGGCAAATCTTATCATATCGGGCGCAGAGAGGCGGTGGTAAAACAGAGGAGAGCGATGGGGGTCAAGGGAGGCCTCGCCGTCTAAAACAATTCCTCCTCAAATCTCCCCCTCTGGAGCGGCGGGGACATCTGCTTTTATCCAGCAGGACGCTGCGTGCCCCGGTCCAGCCCGTGGCTCCGCTCTCAACTTTTTAATCACGCGCGGCGGCTCAGCAGGGAGCGCTACCCGAAAAACGATGGGCTCGGGGGCCGAGGGGGGGCTCCTGATTGGCGCAATTAACCTTTTTTCTGAAATCCCCCAAACCCCAGTTTTCATACTTCAGTTTAAGTGCGCCGCATAAAGCTGCTGCTGCACAATTCGACGGACGACAGAATTAAAAACATAACCGTGGTCCTGAGACGGGGAGGGGCGGAGGAAAAGGGGAACCTTTCTGAAACTGAATATACTGCAGTATATTGCAAATATATGGCCCGTTTGGAAACGCAGTGGTAAACGACTGCATACTTCACAGCATTTTATCGGCTGGACCGCAACAGCGGGGCCAGCCCTACAAACTGTGACTGTCTGTCTGTCTGTCTGTCTGTGACTGAGCGACTGAGTGAGTGAGTGAGTGAGTGACCGAGTGAGTGATGAAGTTACGCCATTGGTCGGCCGGATCACGTGTGTTAGGTCCAGCCATATACTAGGTTTTAACCTGGTCTTGTTTTTTTTTTTACTTCAAATTAAGATATTGCAATAATTATAGCAGCAATAATGATATTGCTATTTTTTTGCTTTTCTTATAATAATTGTATATTCACCATACATTTTGAAGTGTTGCACTATCCTGAGAATATATTAAATTTCATATATTTGTTGCATAGGGCATTATAAGGGGTGCATGTGGCATGCTCAGTGCTTGCTTCCTATACAGGTTATACTCTATAGTCACATGATCAGCATCATGAAGAAGGGTTAATAAAAATGTGTGAACTGGCAACTCCTGAAGCTGCCAGGAGGCAAAGCACTGCCTTGTTTTTAATTTTTGATTCTGGTCCTTTCATTGGAGGTCCTTGAGCTCATGGTTGGGCCCAACTTCTTGGACAGCCTTGTCTTTCACAAGAAGACAGAAAGAAACAGAGTTATATTTTCTCCAGTACAAGACGAAGGACGAAGGACATCTTCTTCTCACATGGGGGTGGAACATCACTCACTGGTTTTGTTACAAGGTGAGCAGATATAAATATGATAGCAAGGTCAGGAAACATTTTAGCATTTCTAGCATTTTTTCTATTAAGTATTCCTCCATTTGGTACGACATTCATGAAATAAACTTCCAAACCCCCCCCCCCCCCAAATCCAGCAAAGATATATATCTTAAATTATTTGTTTGATACACAAGACTTGCAGCCACTCAAATATTGAATAGAAATGAATTTCTCTCCAGTAAATCTGAGTTTTTGTACCTCCCAGCGCACAGTGTTCCCTTGGAACAGAATGTTACTGACGCATTTTCTCATCAAATCTCTCCCCACTTCTGAATGCACTCTGGCCATTTCTTCCCTTTTAAAAATAAATAAATTCTCAACATTTTGTTACTGGTTCAGAACAGGCACGCAGCGCAGACTTCTTAATTCAAATCGCCGATGTAAGTTTTGTAACTGTTAAGGGGAAGAAAAAAAAAAAACTTTCAGAAAAAGTAGCTCATGCATTGCAGACAAAAAAACCACTTGATCGCCAGCATAAAGCCACTTAGTCGGGTTTTGGGTCACCGCATGCAACCAGTAGAGCCGGCGTGTGCCGTGGCATCGAGTGCACCGGCGTCTGTGATTCTGCAGCTGGAATGTGTGACGCTTGCCCGTGATTGGCTGACAGAGGAGGAGCACATTCCCGCGGGCAGAATTGCAGAGTGTCTCATAAACGTTCCGTTGGATTCAGATCTGGGGACGGGGGGGGGGGGGGGGGAACCGTGACATAAGGATAATGTCAGCTTCACGCGTCCCAAACCGGACAGGGGCGCGCTGCGCGGGCGAGGGGGCCATCATCCTAAAAGGAACGAAATGATTTAATATGGGGTGTGGACGGCCGTTCCGTGACGTCACGCAGCGCATCGTTATGACGCCGCCAGGACCCTTCGCTGCCGGAATGTTTTCGTTTCCGTCGTTTTGTTCGATGGAGACGCGGCCCTTTCGCCCTCATCCTTCCGCTACGCGCGGTCGGCCGGGACGATGCCCAGATGCCACGTTCAGATAAAAAATGTCCGTTTGGCACATTCGTGCGCACGTTCTGTCCATCCCCAGACACGGCGTTTCGTTTGGAAGTCTGCGCTTTATTTTGTACGGATATTTTTTTCAGGGATGGCAAAAAAAATTAATTTCATATCACACACGAGGCATTTTTCGGTGCCAAGCTTGGCTTGCGAAGGGCTAGACATTACGTGATTACCTCACCTCACACAGAAGGTAACAGGAAGCAGAAACCTCCACGGTGAATCAAAACGTTTTTTTTTTTTTTTTTAACTGAACTATTTTGAACAAATCATTTGAACCTCAAACTGTTTTGTGAAAGGATTTGTCCATCGTGGGCAATAGCGCTGATGTAGCAATGGAGTTCTGACACGGCGTTTGATTGAACACACTTCAGCTAAACTGTCCAGAGATGCTCCACTCCAGTTTCTCTGTCCCCAGGTTACCCTCCGAAACTCTCCACACAAGTGCTTCGTTTGAGGTGGGCGGCGGTGAGCGCCGGAGGCAAACAAAAGCAGAAACCCGTTGAAGCTCAACGCCACTGCCCTTTCACAAATTACAAACAAACAGCGCGTTGTTAACCAAACTTCTAAAGTGCTCGTAGGGTCGCCCCAGTCAGAACCCCATGTAGACCCTTGCTGAAACTCTTCATGTACGCACTCGAACCCTTCAGCTACTCAACGGCGAAGCTACTCGCTTCAGCATTTAAGAGAGCCACGGAAATGCCCCCTGCGTGCGCCCTACCAGCCAGGATTCCAGCCCTTTCAAACCGGAACGTTTTTTCCGTGGACTCTCAGCCCGTCCTCCGGACTGGGCTTTCACGGAGCGGAGTGCTTGACAGCCAATGAAAAACAGCCGTTCGTCCACGGAACGTTCCGGCAGCTGCCTCCCGGCAAGCGGCCTTCACCCGGATCCATGGGAGGAAGAAGCAGCTGGAAGAGGAAGAGGAAGAGGAAGGACAAAAACAACAGAGGACGAGACGCCGCGGACAGTGCGGTCAAGCCGACCGAGCCGCGGCGAGCGTTTATTCGATCTCTCCCCAGAGACAGACCGTGACAAACAACAGAAACGCAGTCAGAGGGATAGAAGCTGCCCAGCGGTCTGATACTAAACGGTAAGTGGTTTCCTACGTCCAGGAGATATTTTCTGAACTTAAAAAAAGCCCTTGAGCAAACCAGGGAGAAAAGAGCAAGCTTGGTAATGTTCAATAGCTCCACGCAGGCCTGCTGTAGGTGTCTAATGTCAAACCGCGCGCGGTGTGAATAAGCCCTGGACGTATCGCCTTCCTGCAGCAGCCAGCTCGTGTGGCGTGACAGGCATTCTCGGTTACACTTTAAAAACGCTCTCGCGTTCTGTCAGAACGAGCCGAGTCATCAATTATTTTCATTCACAAATCAGGTGAAATGCTTCCCCGACATTAGAGACTCAACCCGCATTCGCTGTAGGATTATTTAACATTTATCCCAAAAAGCAATCACCGTAAATACAAATCAGGTCGTTTTTTTTTGTGTGTTTTTATTCTATTTTTTCTCTCTCCTCCAATTAGGAATGCTCCATCATAAATCAAAAAACTGCACCGTCCCCTGTTAGATTAGGAGGGCACGCGCAAGCATGGCTATCCTCAGGTGCTAGGGTAGCCAGACATCACAGACAGCTGTTGCAGGCAGACTGCAGATGTCTCCACCAATAGGAGCCACCGCCCTCTGGACTGCGACTCCCTCATTGGATGACGGCGTGGCCAATTAAGCTGGAGGACTCGCAGACAGCGCTGGCACCGCTGCAGGCCAGGGAAAGGGTTAGGACTGTGAGTGGTAACTCCACATGAAGAAAAAGTGCCTCGGCTGGTTACAGCACCAAGAAGAACTCAACTGTGGCAGTCTGCATGCATTTTTAATTCAAGGGCAGGGGAACCACAAAAGCATTACTCTCTCCAGCTGGCTCAAGTGTACGTTATAGGTATATATGGTTAAATAAAGGAGTCATAAAATTTTAAGTAAAAAGCCATAGCTGTGAAAGATAGGCTATCTGTCTAAGCGTACCTGCTTTTCATTACAAAATAAATGGCTGTTTGTTAGGTTAATATTCTCTGCACCTTCTTCAGTGATGCTGCATTGTTCTATTCCTGAGAGTTACAGTGATGTCCTCCACTACTGTTCATCTCTGTGGAGAAGAGCATCTTGCAAATGACTGCAATGTAATGCAATGTAATGAAAAATTACAATATTGAAATGTGAATGCAAGTAAAACATTGCAAAACAACTGGAGAACATCTTCTTCCCAACTGTACATGTGGCAAGACGACAAAAAAAGAGAATAACAGGAGGTTTAAAGAGAATGATTTCTGTCTCTCTGTCAGCGAACAGACGTTGATCTCCTCAAATCCCTGTATATCTCATGTTAAATCCCAGTAATGTGGATTAAGACCGGTTGAAACACCCACGTGTGTGTGTATGTGCGTATGCGTATGCGTGTGCGTGTGTGTGTGTGTGTGTGTGTATGCGTGTGTGTGTGTGTGTGTGTGTGTGTGTGTGTGTGTGTATGCGTGTGTGTTTGTGTGCATGTGTGTGTGTGTGTTTGTGTGTGTGTGTGTAGTGTGTGCGTGTGTGTGTGTGTGTGTAGTGTGTGTATGCGTGTGTGTTTGTGTGTGTGTGTGTAGTGTGTGCATGTGCGTGTGTGCGTGTGTGTGTAGTGTGTGTATGCGTGTGTGTGTTTGTGTGTGTGTGTGTGTGTGTAGTGTGTGCGTGTGTGCGTGTGTGTGTAGTGTGTATGCGTGTGTGTGTGTGTGTGTGTGTGGTGCGTGTGCGTGTGTATGTGTGTGTGTGTGTGTGTGTGTATGCGTGTGTGTGTTTGTGCGTGTGTGCGTGTGTGTGTGTATGTGTGTGTGTGTGTGTGTGTGTGTGTGTGTGTGTGTATGCGTGTGGGTGTGTGTATTTCAATAGGTCTGGGACCGACAGAGTCAGACTTCCTTACCAAATCCATGCTCAGGACAGAACCAGAAATTGCTCCAAAAGAATGTCAAGAGCAAGCCTGCCTGACCCTGCCCCCCCCCCCCCCCACTCACTGTCGCCACGGTCACTGATCTCGTCACTGCCGCTGCTGCCCAGCTTAATCTGTGTCCGCTCATCATGGCCGCTCCACCTCCTGCCCGCTAAGAGTGGCTTTTCTCTTAGCATCGACTCAAACCCAATCCATTTCACAGCTGCTGCCTCTGATGGTTCTCTCTTTCTCTCTCTCTCTCTCTCTCTCTCTCTCCCTCTCTCCCCTCTCTCTCTTTCCTTCTCTTCCCTTCTCTCTCTCTCTCACGCATACAAACACACACACTCCCACGCCTACACACACACATACACACGCACACACACACACACACAATAATAGTGTCACTTGCCAAATTTCAATTTTGCCCAGTGAACATGACAGACAAATGATTCTGTGCTCAAAGCAGATCCACTTTAAATAGACAGAAGAATAGGAACATGACAGCGAAATAATACAGTAACTGAAACTAATAATTTTAAATAATGCAAAGTCAACGGAATGTGTCTTCGCACACTTCACATCAAAGACAATGGATGTTAAGAGTGGGTTCAAGAAAAAATTTGTTCTGAACGACCCTGTGCCATCTAAATCATGATGATTTAATAAAATAAGGAACCAAAGAAAATAAATCCCATAATATTCTGTTGAGGTTTTGAATGAGTTTTTTTTTTAATGCTGAGAACAACACGATTCTTATGCTGCCCACTGTTATTGACGGGTGATTGAAGATTTTGTTGTTTCTGATGTCATTAACAAGGTGATTTACATTTTTAAAAAATCACCAGGGATGGAAAACCAGCTGGGGTGTGAATATATTAAGTATCGGCTTATGATTTTTAGACTGCGCCACCGGGACGTGGCTGTGAGCAGTGCGAAAATAAAACGCAGTTCTGTTCGGAGCAGTGTCAGTACAGGGTAAGGAGGAAAACAGCATCACCAAGGTTCAAAATGGTGGCAGGGCGTGGCATTGTCATCAGAATTCAATTTTGCCACTGTAAATTTGATTTGGCTCGATAACTGGTTGATATCAATACCGATAACCGGCATAGCTAACGACCCAGACGACAAACATCAGTCGCCGTTCCGATTCCGTGACCACCGGCATCAGATCCCACTCCAACGTATGTTCCCATCACCAGAACGCACGAGGAGGTCTGCAGGCTTTTAGGCCTACAATGGCGATTGAATCGTAGCACATAGAAAAAACATGGAGATGTCTCCCATTAACTGTCCGTGGGTTTGGTGAAAAGCATTCTGAAGCATTTAGAAAACATTTCGAAGTGCAGTGTGCGGACGCCGCCATTTTGTATAAAGTGGAGCCAGAGACTGCTGAAAGGCAGACCCTTATATGGGCATTAGTCTGGTCGTCCAAAAAGCTTGTGAGATACAGTGACTCGGTATTGACGCAAACTGTCCCTGATTCATCCACCACAATCTTGTCCAAGTGATACAATAGCATAACAAATCGGCACATGGGGAGACATTAGATGATGAAAAAACACCCACTGCAATTACATTTACTGACTTTGTAATTTTGACCATATTGTTACCATAGTCTTACATAAAAACGCGGGGCTGAAACATCTACGCTGGAGCCAACCGCACTGACGTTAGTGAGAAACATCTCTCAACAAGACCAGGAAGTGAGCTTCAAAAACACAGCCCGGTTTTGAATGAGTCTGGTGCTGCTGCTGAGCCATTTGTTTTCAGCCTCCTCCATACGGTTCTCTGCTAGCTAGCCAAGTAAGCAAGTCCATTTACTGATACTGAAAAGTGAATTGCCAATATTCATCAATAAAGAAAGATCACCCTTAGCTCTGCTCTTTAGAAAATGTGACTTTACCTCAAAGGGAACATTTATTACATTACTCTTATCCAGAGCAACTTACACAACATTTTTACATTGCATCCATTTATACAGCTGGATATATACAACAGCAGTGTTCTACCTGGGAATTGAACCAGTGATGTTTAGGTTACAAGCGCCTTACCCATAATACTACACTGCCACCATTACTATTTTATCCATTGCAAATGGAAAAGGTTAGTAGCTCATGCATTTTTAATGACTTAACAAGGACTTTAAAAGTAAATACAATTAATTTTTGAGCTGTGTTTGCGCTGAAAAATAATAACACTTGCATTTCATTGTAAGTCAAACGAAAGAACGAATGTTGATTGATTCCAGGCCAAGAGAGGTTGACCAGAAGCTTTCCCTCGTCACGTCGTCATGCATAGTGTTTTCATCTGGAGAGGAGATGCACAAAGTCGCTTCAGATGCGAGTTCACGCTTGTGCAGGTGCACACAAACAGCATATTTCAGGGTGTAGCCACATGAGTCTGATTAATTTTGTTTACGGTTTTATTTCCTCCATCCACCGGGAACGACTTTAATTCGTCAGAAACCTGCCCCCAAAAGAGAGAGAAAAAAGAACAAACCGGAAAGTAAAAAAATTCTAATGGAAAAAAAACCAAACACCCAAAGTGCCTTTAAAAAAAAAGGAAATATTTCTGATAGTCTGCAGGGAATTTACAGAAATTTAATTTGGGAAGCCAAAGAGGGTGAGCTACTTAATAGGTCTGCAAGGACCCCGCCATACGTATGTAAATATCTTCCTGAGTGAACTTGCCTCGAACACATGCGCCGAACACCTGCTCCGAATCCTGGGGAATTCTGTGCCCAGACCTGTGATGTTTTCATCTAAAAATAAATTAAACCAGGTAAAAAAAAAAAAAAAAGAAAAAGAAAATGTGTTTTTCTTCTTCTTCTTCTTCTTCTTCTTCTTCCTGTTCCAGAGGAGCCGGAGCTCGTTCCACCAATGGGACGACAGCTGTCGCCCTGACGCCGGCCATGAGGGCAGACGGCACCGAAATAAGGAATGGGCGAGTCTCTCCGTTACCCGGGCCGCTCAGACTCATTTAGGATAATACCTGTAAACACATTTCGACTGCCTTCAATCAGCCAACCGCTGCTTGTCCCCCTGGGGACAGCCCGTCTGCGGGACCTCTGATCCCAAAACGGATTACGGCACTAATACGTACGGGGGACAGCGGGGGAGTGGGGAGGGGGGGGGGGGGTAAAGGGAGGGAGGGAGGGAGGGAGGGAGGGGACATGGCTGGTGATCTGACCCAATGGATATTAAGCATGTGAGGTCGAGCCTATCCGTGTGCGTATACAGTATGTCCAATTATTTTGGTGGCATAAAATGGGGGAGCTGTATGTAAAAGGACCGTACCTCCTACACAGATCACCTGACACGGATGTAAATACCCTCGAATCAGAGCTGTCAGTCTGCCTTTTTAACCGCAGAGTCATTGTATCATTTAAAAAAAAATACAATGTGCTGGAGTGCAGAGTTGTCCAAATCCTTATGGACTGCCATTGTGTTAATGTGTCATGTCCACAGCGGCAGGCCGTATGTGCATGTGTGCACGGATGTGTGTACACATATCCACAGCGGCAGGCCGTGTGCACATGTATGTACGGATGTGTGTACGCATTTCCATGGTGTCGCAGGCGCATAATGAGGGCGCATTCGTGTCACAGGTTGAGTCCGCCAGCCATGTGACTGAGGTCTTCAATTGGCGCCATTTAATTTCGTTATTCATCCGCTGGCTGGCAGGGGCGGGTGGGAGCGTGTGCGTGGTATGAGGTGTGGAGTGTGTGCAGTGTGGAGCGAGGGAGAGCGTGTGGGGTGTGGAGCGGGAGAGAGCGTGTGGGGTGTGGAGCAGGGAGAGCGTGTGGGGTGTGTGGTGTGGAGCGGGGGAGAGCGTGTGGGGTGTGTAGCGGGGGAGAGCGTGCGGCAGGAGAGAGTGTGTGCGGTGTGTAGTGGGGGAGAGCGTGCGGCAGGAGGAGAGCGTGTGCGGTGTGTAGTGGGAGAGAGTGTGTGCGGTGTGCGGTGTGGAGCGGGGGAGAGTATGTGCGGTGTGGAGTGTGTGCGGTGTGGAGCAGGGGAGAGTGTGTGGGGTGTGTAGCGGGGGAGAGCGTGCGGCAGGAGAGAGTGTGTGCAGTGTGTAGTGGGGGAGAGCGTGCGGCAGGAGAGAGCGTGTGCGGTGTGTAGTGGGAGAGAGTGTGTGCGGTGTGGAGTGTGTGCGGTGTGGAGCAGGGGAGAGTGTGTGCAGTGTGCGGTGTGTAGTGGGGGAGAGCGTGCGGCAGGAGAGAGCGTGTGCGGTGTGTAGTGGGAGAGAGTGTGTGCGGTGTGCGGTGTGGAGCGGGGGAGAGTATGTGCGGTGTGGAGTGTGTGCGGTGTGTAGCGGGAGAGAGTGTGTGCGGTGTGGAGCGTGTGCAGCGTGTAACAGGGGAGAGCGTGCAGCAGGAGAGAGTGTGTGCGGTGTGCGGCGTGGAGCAGGGGAGAGCGTGTGCGGTGTGGAGCGTGTGCGGTGTGGAGCAGGGGAGAGCGTGTGCGGTGTGGAGCGTGTGCGGTGTGGAGCAGGGGAGAGCATGTGCGGTGTGGAGCGTGTGCGGCGTGTAACAGGGGAGAGCGTGTGCGGGATGCTAAGCAGACCCAGCTGTCAGTCAGCCCGGTGCAGGAGCGCGCGTGCGGCGGCGATAGGTGCGGTTATGGAGGCGTGTGCGGGGCTTTATCTCCCCGCTCCACACCGCGCGGCGGGTCAGATGGCTGATAAACGGCTCCAGAGCAAATCTGCAGCGCTGATAACAGGCCCGGCTTTACCTGTTCACCTGAGCGGCTCGTCCTCCAGAGAAATACCAGGCCCTGAGCCGCGCTGATTACCTCTCATACACATCAAATGTGTGCGTGTGTGTGTGTGTGTGAGAGTGGTGTGTGTGTGTGTGTGAGAGTGTGAGTGTGAGAGTGTGTGTCTGTGTGTGTGTACGTGTGTGCGTGTGTGTGTGTGTGTGTGTGTGTGTGTGTGTGTGTGTGTGTGTGTACATACGTGTGTGTGTGTGTGTGAGTGTGTGTGTGTCTGTGAGTGTGCGTGTGCATGTGTGTGAGTGTGTGTGTGTATGTGTCTAGGTGTGTGTGTGTGTGTGTGTGTGTGTGTGAGAGTGTGTGTGTGTGTGTGTGTGTCTGTGTGTGTGTGCGTGTGTGTGTTTGAGAGTGTGTGTGTGTGTGCATGTGTGTGTGTGTGAGTGTGTGTGTGTGTGTGTCTGTGTGTGAGTGTGTGTGTGTGTGTACATACGTGTGTGTGTGTGAGTGTGTGAGTGTGTGTGTGTATGTGTCTAGGTGTGTGTGGGTGTGTGCGTGTGTGTGTGTGTGTGTGTGTGTGTGTGTGTGTGTGTGTGTGTGTGTGTGTGTGTGTATGTGTCTGTGTGTGTGTGCGTGTGTGCGTGAGTGCATGTGTGTGTGTGTGTGTGTGTGTTTGAGAGTGTGTGTGTGTGTGTGCGTGAGTGCATGTGTGTGTGTGTGTGTGTTTGAGAGTGTGGGTGTGTGGAAGGGTGTCAAGACAGAATTACAGAAAAAACAGGAAAGCATCAGAGGTTATTCTTCAGTACAGCTCACCGGAAAAACAGCCGTCAAAATAAAAAAAACACAATGCCTCAAAAATGGTGGCACATTGCAGTGCTAGCAAAACAGAAAACAAAATATCAACATAGAAGAACCTGTTTTTTTTTCTCAAGTTTTATTTCTCAGTGTGGCATTTTGACCCCCCCCCCCCCCCCCCCCCCCCCCCCGCTCAATCCCACTGCCACCCAATACCCACCCCCTCCGCTCCCCTCCCCTCCCCTCCCCTCCCTCCCTCTCCCACCCAACCCATTCCCCCATCATCTTCCTCAAACACCACGGCCAGCCACCCCGGGCATGGGAGAGCAAACGTTTCAGATTATTTTAAGCCGCGGAGTAAATATGTTAGAGTGGAGTACCTTGGAAGCGTTTAACCCTCTCCTCTCTCTCTCTCCCTCTCCGCTCTCCCTCTCTCTCCCTCTCCGCTCTCTCTCTCTCTCCCTCACTGCTCTCTCTCTCTCTCTCTCTCCCTCACCGCTCTCTCTCTCTTTCTCTCCCTCTCCGCTCTCTCTCTCTCTCCCTCTCCGCTCTCTCTCTCTCTCTCTCCCTCTCCGCTGTCTCTCTCTCTCCCTCCGCTCTCTCTCTCTCCCTCACCACTCTCTATCTCTCCCTCTCTCTCTCTCACTCCCTCTGTCTCTTTTTCTCTCTCCCTCTCTCTGCTCTCTCTCCCTCTCTGCTCTCTCTTTCTCCCTCTCCCTCTCTGCTCTCTCCCTCCCTCCCTCTCTCTCTCTCTCCCTCTCCCTCTCTCCCTCCTCTCCCTCTCTCTCTCTCTCTCTCTCTCTCTCTCCCTCTCCCTCCCCTCTCTCTCTCTCCCTCGTATGCGTGTCTGCAGACTGGATTTCGATGGCGGGCCCGCGGGTGTCGGGGGGCCCAAACTCGATGCAGAGCCCCCCTCAGGCGCTCTCTCTTCCAGCAGCATGCCGAATCGCATCGCCCCCCTCGCGCCCGGCTCCTCTCCCGCTCACAGCACGCAGAGGGGGACTGTCACTCGGAGCCGCTACCCTCCTAGCCGTTTGGAGACCCCCCCCCCCCCCCCGGGGGGAGGGGGGGGGGGGGGGGGAAGGGGGGAGCGTATCCCCCGCCCCCACCCCCCACCCCCCCCTCCCCCAGCGGAACTTTCCCCCCGCTGGTGGCTAAAC